>AFIR01000541.1:0-107616 GCA_000223685.2 Zymoseptoria pseudotritici STIR04_4.3.1
TAGCGATAGAAGCTATTAATAGAATACTAGAAGATCCACCTTAAGAGACGATAAGGGCTGTTATGTGCAACGTAGTAAAGGAATATAATAACCTGCTCTTTAGGGCTTACTTCTTAACACCTCCTTATTTAAGCGTATTACGTCCTTAGCTATAGTGCTATAAAGGACGTTACGGTCTTAGATTATCCGAGGGCCTCTAAATCGATCGGTTAATATAGTGCGAATGCCTAGCGGACGATATCGCTCGTAGACTAACCGCTCTATTATCCTCGGAGGCAACAACGCATTGTTTAGCTCTTAAAGAATCGCTCTATCTACTACCTCTTCTATTATGTTATCTACCGCTGCTTCTACCGCTACTTCTACTACTGCTTCCGGATCTATAGAGAACGCAATATTGCTACGACACGTACAATAGCGCGCCGACGACCTTATTAATCTCACGATAATCAGGTTAATCAGACTAATTAATCTGCTTATAGTAGTGAATAGCAATTGCCCTCTGATTAATCTACCTGATTAATCCGACTTATGGTTATTAATCGATTAATGAGGGCGAGGTAAACATAGCCTTACCTGGTTCGCTATGGGGGAGTAGTCTTGATCGGCAGTGCCTGCTGCATTCGCAACAGACACTGTGTCCCATCACATATCGCATATCAGTTGACTCGCAGTGCACTGAAAGTCGATACCGGAGTTGACAAGACAGGCATTCTCTGTCGCTCGACGACCGATCAATCTGAGAGATATGCGTTCCCGATTCCCACGGCTGTCAAAGATCCGTTCAATTCGCCAGCAGATTAGAAACAAAGCCGTGCAAGTGCAGACACGACATCGCCCAAGCCCGCCTCCGCACCTTTGCCACGTCCAAATCGTGGACGGGCTTCGCATCGATCGAGGCCGTATTCATGCCGACCGATGTCATCTCATCTCAAGAATCAGTCTTGCAGTCTAGATAGACACAGCATCTGCGTGAAGACCAGGGAGATTGTCGACAATGCGGTCTCTTAAGATGCCGCTCATTCTTGGCCTTGAGAATTCAACGCCGAACGTACTGGGTTGAGGGACGCCTATGCACCGGATCCAAAGAACCGAGCCTGCTGCGGATCACGGAGGTCAAATTCGACTTCGATTGCAGTTCGGTTCCCGACAAAGCAAGACCAGAAGGAAGTTTAGATGAAGGAGAACAATAGATGCCTTGAGGGAATGAAATATTGCATCAGCGATTTGTGAGTGTCATCCCTCGCGCTGTCACACAAGAGCACTGCGTTGTCCTCGACTGCTCTAACTGCGTCGCCAGACTAATCAGAACTCTCCCTGGCCACAACCAATCTCCGTCTCCCGAACTCCCTGCCGTTGCTCAGAGGTCGCATGGTCCAAGCCAGGCAACTCCAGATCAGATCGATTCCGCGATCGCGCGGGCGAGACATGCGGCGCATCCAGAGAGGAAGACTGAGGACATGAGGGTGAGCTGCTGTTGAGCAGTAGACACAAGGGCCACGGGCGTAGAATGGTACTCACAAGTCACGAGCTCATCTGTAGACGCACGCCCAGAGGCCATTCTCTTGTCCATTGTTTGGCTTGAGGCTGACATGGCATGGGATGTTGGAGAAAGAATACCAGCGATATTCGTAGGGGAAGTTGGGAAAGTTGTCTCCGCAGTCGAGCTCGTCAAAGTCTGCACCACCGGCGGACTGGCAACGAATCAGAGTCAGAGGCAGTGGAAGGAGCACACAGAGGGTAGCAGAGAATGTACTTACGCAGTGTGAGATGAGATTATCAACACCCACTTCGTTAGGGCAGGGCTTGTTGTGGTCTCCGTTGGATCCTCCATTCCAGACGCAGACATGTTTGTACTTTGCCAGAGCGACTGGAACGAGAAGAGCGAAAGTTGCGATCATTTTGGAGAACATCATTGCGAATAAGTGCAGTAGCGGGCTGTCTTCGTGCGGGTCCCGTTGGTAGAAGCCTTGTGGTGGTGGTAGTAGTGAAAGCAGCGGAAGAGTGTGCTTCGGAGACTGAGGTGGTAGGGCGGAGAAAGTCAAGGAAGAAAGTAAGAGGCGAGAGTGCGAAATGCCCGGCACTTATCGACCTCCAACTAGCATATCATATGATGAGCCCTTTGAAAGCCGTACAAGAAACCTGGCATGCATGTACAGCGTGTTAGCACATTGGAGTGGTAACCTTTCTTGCAGGCTCAGGCGTAGTCCGAGGGCGCAATTGGTGGAGTTTCTGGTAGCAGGCCATCAACGTTCAGGCATAGCTTGAACGGTGACCGCTTCGATGTGCTAACATGCTGCATAGCCCTACTCGTGCACACGGAAAGTAGCGCTGGCTTCCCATGAGCATTGCGTCTCGTTCTTTGGGTAGGTGTTGACGGCACTTTGTCGAAGTAAAATTGGTCCGGGAGTGTCGCAGGGAGCGTGCACCACTTCATGCTTTGGCATCATCCTCTATACGAGGAACACCAACTTGATCGAGTCCGCCTCAATCGTAGAGATGGCACTAGGATGAGTTCGGGTTTTGTCAGCATGCCGGATTGGACAGCGGTATTTGGACAGGGCTTGGCTGGTATCGAGGCCGGTGTTCTGTCCAATGGTGCATCACAAGCCCACAACGGTGGACGGCCAATGGCCTGTCGTCTACTGTACGTTTGACCAGCCATCAGTAAAAATCTTATGATTGACAGTCGGGCAGTTTATAGCAATGTATGTCTTTGCTGGGTCTTCTTCCCGGCGCCAATGTTTTTATCTTCGACCTCATTCTCTCGATTTTGATTACTTCTTCTTTCGCTCAAGCGTCACCGCTCCGATCCCTGCTACGATAGCTCCAGCCGGGATGTCCATTTGACTTCGCTGCTACATTCGGAGCATGTTCCGCAGCGTCGTTGTTCTCCAGAGAAAGGCACCACCTGCTGTCAAACTACCCCGATGTATTGACCGCCACCAGCTTACCTCCAGCTCCGTTGACATTCACGTACAGCACACTCCGATCGCTCGCAGTGCGGCCGAATTGCAGAGACGTGCATCCTTGCAACGTAGTATCGTCCAAGCTACCTGCCTCGACGGTGACAACGCCTTCAGGCGAGATCTTCACAATTTGCTTGCTGGGATTGGTCGCCAGCCACACATTTCCGCTGCCATCAAAGGTGAAATCGTCAAAGCCGTAATATTTGTCGTTGACCGGGAAAGTGGGATCCTCGACGATGACCTCCGCCGATTCGGACGATGTGCCGTCGGCGCTCAGGGTGAAGCGGCCCAGGAGGGGAGACTGTCCTGCATTGTCAAAGTACAAATACGGCCCGTGGACGTGGATGCCATTGACGCCCAGATGGTACGTGGCGCTTGCATTCGGCTTCAGCGCGGCACTGTCGATTGCAACGCTCCATTGCCCGGTCGCTGTGTCGATGCGGTAAACGACTCCTTGAGCGGAATCGGCGGCCAGGACAATCCCCTTGGACGACAAGGAAGTCAGACCGTTGAGGAAACTTGCGGCAGGAATGGCAGTGATCTTGGTTGCTTTCGCGGAGCCACCGGAAAAGTCCAGGCTCCAGATCGACCAGCTCCCGTCTTTTCCACTGACTTCACTGACGCTGAATTCTCCAACGGCCACTGCGAAGACGTCTGGCTTGTACTCCGTGATTCCCAGGACGCTGTTTCCTTGGCCAGTAAAGGTATGCACGACGCTCGCCTCCGATTTCGCGGGATGCACAAGCCAAACCTCCGGTGCGCCGATTATGGTGACCAGGAGAGATCCGTCGGGTCGTACTGCGAGGTTCTCCGCAAAGTGGCCGTCGGGAAATTGGTACACGGTCTTGAAAGCACTGTCTGGTAGGCTTCGAGCCTGAGCAAATTGGTCAATGAATGAGACATACATTGCAATGGCTTCGGGAAGCGTACGGCGAGTCCTTCGCTGATCTCTTTTCCGGTCTTGGCCTCGAAGGGGCTGGCGTAACATGCTGAGGCACAGAGACCGCTGTAGCAACGCCTCGGAGTTAGCTGAGATTCCACAGAGCGTTCCAGATGCCAAGATACGTACACGAGGAAGAGCGGCGTGGTCCACATCTTGCGATCGGAGGTATATGGCAAATGTTCGATGAGGTGTTGAGTAGAGCGCTTTGAACGACCGTGTTGTGCAGTGGAAAGTCCGGAGTCGAATCCTTTGACATACACGCACTTTGTATGCCTGTCACGGCTGGCGGTGTGCTCTGTTATCAGACTTCACGTAGCGCATCTCGTCATAACAGGCGGAAATGCGAAGACCATGTAGGTCCAAACCTACAGCGTGCACGCTCCGGCAGATGTTCGGGATGTAAGGTGGTGTGCTGAATGTAGCAACTTGCAAGGTCAGGCTTGTATGCGCGCAGCCCGTGCGCCGTGTTCCATTGAGTCATTGCATACATCCGTGCGAGTCGCTCCTACGAAGTATTCGTACTCTCGCTATGGTGCTCTGAAGAGTCTGATCGGACTCGTGCTCGTGGTTAGCCATAGACTCTTCTCCGATTTGTTGCAGAAAATATAAGCACCACTCGATTGCCACATCATGCTGCCTATCGCTGGACTCGTGGAGTGCTCTGCTGCTGCGAAAGTCATCCATTGTGTTCCAGAGTAAATTTGTGTCGCGGTCGCCAGGGGCCCAGGTCTGCATATTCTGAGCATAGAGTGCTGCTTGCATTGGTTGACCAGAGCTATCAGCCTTCGCCATGGTTGAACTGGTGAGACGATCAGGTGTCGTCCTTGCTGCAGAAATTTCATAGAACCAGTTCAGCAGAGCGAGCGGATAAGCAACGCTACTGCGGCATGCAGAAGTATCTCCGAGAAGTGATGAAGATTGTGAATAACAATT
Organism: Zymoseptoria pseudotritici STIR04_4.3.1; assembly: GCA_000223685.2. Classification (NCBI taxonomy): domain Eukaryota; kingdom Fungi; phylum Ascomycota; class Dothideomycetes; order Mycosphaerellales; family Mycosphaerellaceae; genus Zymoseptoria; species Zymoseptoria pseudotritici. The sequence goes on from AFIR01000541.1 coordinate 4,846, forward strand.
CAAGTTGTAAGAATAGGTCTCCGGATCCGTATACTCCTCCGAAAGACGGCCAGCGCCTCATGGTACCGAGCCTTCTGGACGAGAATCGCCAAGAGCCAACATGTCGCATACATGGCCGGCTACGCGTCTGCATGGTGCAAGGGAAGGGAGGGAAGAAGCAAGAGACGCACGAGTGAAATGGAACCTTGGAAGACAGTGGACGACGGACACGACGTGACTAAGCGAAGCATGACTAAGCCTGTGTAGCCTCAGGCATAAGGTACCTTAGACTGTTTGAATGGCCTCACATCGTGGGACCGACTTAAACCTTGGCCTCCACTCATTGCTTGTCTCATTGTGAGTCGATACATGGCGTAGGATGCATGAGCCGAAGCCACTCATAGATATGGCTGATTCGTCATCCGGATCCTTCGCTGGTATGGCGACTCAAAAAGGCTTTGAAGCCTGCTCATAATACAGACAGAACAAACAACAGCAGCCGGATCAACGATGAGCTCCAATATGACAGGCAAAAGCAATCCCCAAGCCGCAGTGGATCTTTTCGAGTCCGCAGAGTACAACACTCGCATCAAGCACGTACATCGTTCCCCTCCCGAGAGCCCAGCTCTAACAATGCAACAGCAAACTCATCGATGAATGGCACATTCCCGCCCTTTCCATCTCCCTCGTCCACAACGGAACTACAGCATCACAAGCCTTTGGCAAACCAAACCTCAACTCTTCCGCCCCATGCACATCCTCCACCCTCTTCGACATAGCCTCCTGTTCCAAATCTCTCACCGCCGCAGCCGTCGGCCTCTTCGTCGACGATGACGAGAACTACCCCCACGTCCAATGGGACACCCCAGTCTCCACGCTCCTCCCCGACGACTTTGTCATGTCGCAGGATGGTTACACTCGCAACATTACCGTCGAAGACATCCTAAGCCACCGCACTGGTCTCCCGACTCACGATGGATCGTATCTCGGCCAGACTTCTTCAACGCCCGACACGCCGAAGTCCGTGACGCGGAATCTGAGGAATCTGGAGCTGAATGCGGGTCTTAGAGCCAAGTACCAGTATTGTAACATCATGTTTACTGTTGCTGCTCACTTGGTGGAGGTCCTCAGCGGGATGCACTTTGCGGGCTTCTTGCAAGAGAAGATTTTCGATCCTTTGGGTATGAAGTCCACTTTCTTGTATCCTGAAGTCGCGCAGCGATCGAGTCAGGGCCATGAACTCGCTGTTGGCTACGAATGGGTTGCAGAGAAAGAGTACTATTGTACTATCCCGTACGACAACACTCCCGAAGCCGCAGGTGCGGGCTGCATCGTCACCACACCGGCCGATTACTGCAAGTGGCTGCAGGCTTTCATATCACAATCCGCTCCGCTGTCGCCAAAGCTCGTGAAATGTCTCACCACACCTCGAACCATCTGCAATGGCGATGCCGACGCGGGCGACCTGGAACCGCATACGTCTTTCCAAATGTACGCATTAGCGTGGGAAACGTACTTCTACCGCGGTCTGAAAATTGTGCGACATGACGGCTGCATCGGCGGATTCTCCAGCGTGCACTTCTTCTTGCCGGGACACGGACTCGGAGGTGCACTTTTTGGGAACACGGAGGAAGCGTCGAGTGTTGGTGAGGTGGTAATGAAGGAGCTCATTGACGAGTTGCTCCAGGTTCCAAAGGATGAACGACCAGATTGGAACGCCATCAGGTGGAAGGCGTACAATGGAATGGCGGAAAAGTCGGCACACGAGAGGGAAGACGTCCTCGAAAAGGTCTGCCCAGATTTGAAGGAACCTCAGCCATTGGAGGGGTCGCTGGAGAGGTACACGGGCAAATTCTGGAACTCTGGATATCGGGGCGCGACAGTGGAAGTCAAGGAGGGAAAGCTCTTCATTGATATGAGCGATCGGTCTTGCAACGGGTTCTGGTTGAAATTTGAACATCTCAGCGATGGGACACTTTTCCTTGTGAATCTCGTCCGACCTTTCGAGAGCGCAAACCAAGAATTCTGGGAGGCGAGATTTGTCATTGAGAATGGGCTCGTGGTCAAGATGGGCTTGAAGTTGGAGCCCGACATCGAGGGCCTGATTTGGTTCGATCGAGTAGTGAAGGCTTGAGCACCGTGCGAGCTGGCTGTGAGGGCGTCTGTCGATGAATGCATGCATGTTCTCAGATCGGCGTGAATGCAATGATTGCAGATGCAATACAACCTCATCGTCTCGGCATTGGAGCACGAGCTTCAATTTGACTCAATAAGTGTCATTACCATGTTCTCTGTGATGGCTTGTCATCCTTCGCCTTGCAGGTCCATAGCCACATGCCAATCGAGGTGCTCCAGAACGTCCAGTTCCGCAATGCGGGCATTACAAGTCGGGCACTGATAATGAGCATCGCAAGTTGCAATCGAGGACTCTGCAGCTGAACAATTGGTTGACGGACGATCCTGATGCATGGTCAATGATGCCCTCCTAGTCGCCTTCGATGGGCTCATCAGGCTCAACGAGGCCCGTCTCTTGTTCGTAATCGCTTGCGAGTCCATTGGGTCCTCACAGTATGCTTGCGCTCCAGGCTTGAAAAACGTCGTAATCGAACGACTCTGCGTATCGAGCTCGACAAAATTCGACAACACAACACCAAGCGCAGCACAAGGCCATGAGACAGCCTCGGCAGAGATCTCACGGAGTTTACTGCTGGCAAGCTCATAGATCAACTCTGCAGAAAGCGTGCTGCCAGTGGATATGGTGGCTTGCCTGCTGCGAGTTGGGCCAAAACGACCATTGATATGGTGGTTCACAGCCAGCGTCCGAGGCCGACGACGGAGAATGGGAGTGTCCAGCGCCACGACTCGATCGTAGAGCTCCGCTGCGAACATTCGGAGCCAATGTGAAGCTTTCTCGATGTTGGCAATGGCTGGCGTGAATGTCTTCTGTGACAGCATGCTCTGGGGTAGTTTTCGGGTACTGACTTCGCTGTGTTCTCGCCCGCGGATGACGTTGTATACCCATGTGCCTTCGTCGGCGCCGAGGATTGTCTGCATTTGCTTCAGAGAGATGGGGATGAGATCGGCGACCGTGGTCACATTGAAAGCTTCCTCTACGGCCGTACCAAGCTGTCCACCAAGGCCACGAATCTTCTTGTACTTCAGAGACGATAGAAAGTCGGGCACATCGCGCGTTCGGAGTATAGTCTGGTTGTTCGGCTTCTTGCAGCCGGCACCGAGCTTCGCCAACATCTTGTTCGAAGCGATGCCGGCTGATGCTGTGTAATGGAGCTTGCTGTGTACCGTGTGCCTCAGCTCGCGGATTACGCCAGCACCAATGTTCATGGCAACAGTATCCCAGTCAAGGGTCTGCGCCTGATCGCCGAGAATGTTGTCTTCTTGCCAGTCGAGACTGGTAGCTGGAGGCAGCGGGAGGTATTGGCCTTCCGTATCCCGTGATGAGATAAGAAGCTCGGGATAACGATCCAGGAGCGAGTCGTGAATGTACGTAGATAGATCCAGGTACATCTCATCGATACTCGCTTTCTCCAGCAGAACGGTCGAAGTGACAGGCAGACAGCTCTCGATCAAAGCGAACGCTTTCCTCGACTCGATTCGATACGGTTCCAGCGCAGCTTTGTCGTTTGACATGTGCTTGTCTTGATCAGCTCGATACGCCCAGCTCGCTTCTCCCTCTCGCCAAGTCGCAACATGTTGCAAGTGAATGCTCGGACAGAGACGCTTGACTTCGTCGACTGGCATGCCGCGCTTGAGACCGTGGTGCCTGGCAGGATAGTTGAGAGCGATAATAGCACGCCATTGTTGGACTGCCAGTGGCTTGTCTGCAGGTAGTTCGAGGCGGACGGTCTCGCATTGTGCATAAAAGGCGTCAAAGTCGATCAAAGCGATGACTCTTAAAGGAGAGTTGGTGGCCGACTGTCCCATGAGACGAAGATCTCGATACGTGAACTGAGACTGGTCTCGAGCAACCGACTTGACCTGGGAAGTGAGGACATGCGAAATGTCTTCATCATTGGCTGGTTGTATCTCAGTGCCAGGCTGATGCTGATGTCCAGCAATGCCGTCGGTTTCTACTTCATCGTAGTAATTGTCCAGAGCCTTTTCGGCTTCGTCTTCGTAGTCTAGAGCCTCCGCGCTGGGGCTCCGCGCAGACTGAATGAAGTCTGCCATCAAGGTATCGAGGCATGTTGATATATGACACAAAGGCAGAGTCAAATGGATGGCCGCCGGATGGGCTCCTTGGTCAAGGTACGAGCTATTGTAGAAGCTCGAGGCCTTCGCGGCAACCTGCCCTGCCCTGTGGCTGATGATGACATATCAAAGCGCCCCCACCTGAGGTGCTCATCAAAACTTTGAGAGCAGCCCATGAATACTTGATTAGACTCTCGACCTCACCTCACAAATGGCCACGGTCGTACAACAGGACAGTGCAGTCCAATTGTTGCTCCGAGCGCGTGCCATTGAAGTCACTCCCTCGGACATATGAGTCTTGGATCGAAGACTTGATTGCGAGTTGACTGTGTGTGGACATGAGCTGATCGACCTGACACGACCGATCTGCACGGAGCGTCTCGCCGGCGTCGCCCGAGGGATTCGAAGGATGCAGGACGAAAAGTTGTCATGTCATTTGCACCACACTCCCGGACAACACCTTCTACCTGCCTCTCCATCTCCACTGTATCCATCGCCATGGCCTCCTCACCGCCCGAAGGTATCAATCTCTACTCTCGCTTCGCCCTCGCCGGCGCTCTCGGCTGCTCCGTGACCCATGGCGCATTCACGCCCGTAGATGTGTGAGTGAAAGAGTCTCAATGCCGGGGAATCAGATCTCTGACAACAAGAGCTCCATCCTCCCAGCGTCAAGACACGCATGCAAATCGACCCTCTCACCTATAACCGCGGCATGATCGGCGGTTTCCGCCAAGTCATCCAGAATGAAGGCGCCTCCGCACTCCTGACCGGTGCCGGCGCGACCTTTTCCGGCTACTTCATCCAGGGAGCCTTCAAGTTCGGCGGGTACGAGTTCTTCAAGAAGCAGTCAGTTGATGTCATCGGATTGGAGTCCGCTCGTCAAAATCGTCTCGCGGTCTACTCCGTCTCAGCGGCCTGCGCCGAGTTCTTCGCTTCCGTTGCTCTCTGCCCGCTCGAAGCGACGCGCATTCGACTCGTGTCGGATAAGACGTTCGCTTCAGGCCTCGTGACTGGGTTCACCAAGATCCTGAAGACAGAAGGCCTTGGTGGGTTCTACAGCGGCTTTGGTCCGATTCTCTTCAAGCAGTGAGTATCCTCGTGAGGTATCAGAAGGAAGGACTCGGCTGAACCTCCTCCTCCTCCCACCACACAGAGTCCCCTACACAGTAACCAAATTCGCCGCCTTTGAAAAAATCTCCGAACTCGCCTTCGCCCGCCTCGACAAGTCCACCCTCTCCGACTCCGCTCAGACCGGCATCAACCTCGGCTGCGGTCTCCTCGCGGGATTCGCGGCGGCCATTGTATCGCAACCAGCCGACACGATGCTGTCCAAGATCAACAAGACCAAGGGTCTGCCCGGCGAGGGTACCGTTTCGAGACTGGTGAAGATCGCGGGCGAGTTGGGCTTCCGTGGATCGTTTGCTGGACTTCCGACGAGGCTGTTCATGGTTGGTGGGTTGACGGCGGGGCAGTTTGCGATTTATGGGGATATCAAGAAGATGCTTGGTAAGTTTATGGTGGTTTGGTGAGGAGTTTTGGAGACAGAGCTGACTATTTTGTAGGCGCTACTGGAGGGATTGAGATCGCCAAATAGAGATAGAGGGTGCGTGATGTACAGATAGATCTCCAGCGCTCGCCGAGCGGGAGAGAAGGCTATAGAGCAGAGAGCCCTCCAGATCCCAGGAATGATGTCTGAAGCAGCAGACGTCGGTGTAATTTGCAAGAACAATGAATACACACCACTCCCAAAGCCCTTCTCAAAACAACGCCCTCCCCCTCTCCCACCTAACATACTCCACCACTTCCTTCCACTCCTTCCCCTCCAACGCCGTCCCTGCCACCAACCTCCGATTACTCGCCGCCCTCTCCCCCAAATTCAACTTGATCCCATGTTGCCCCAGTCCCTCCCCCGGTCCACCTCTGCTACGTCCTGGATACACAACCCCTCTCAGCACCTCCACCACGTTCCCTCCAGTATCGAGTCGTTCGAACTCCGCCCTCTGTATCCCCGCTCCGTCATCGGTCGACGGCATCCCTGAGGCGGAGAGCAGGTCGCTGTCGGAAGTGAGAAGGGTTGCGACGCCATAGTAAGTGGGTAGAGAGGTGTATTCGGAAAGCTGGGAGAAATCGATGCTGGAACTCCAGATGTGTATGCCGTCGTGGGTGCGCTCGATGCGGAGGAGGGTTGAGGGATCGACATAGCCGGGGGAGTCTTGGTCGAATATCCACTCGCTTAGAGGGATTGTTGTCTCGCTGGCATTGTGGCTCATGAGGGCTTGGAGGGAGGACAGGTCGAAGCGGTCGTCGTAGCGAAGGGCTTGGAGACAGTCTTTGGCCAGTGCAGTCCGTTGAGCGTGGGACTTCGGTTTGATGGATCCTGTCTCCGAAGCGTTGTGGTCGAGGTCTTGAGGACGGTGGAGGTGCATTTGGTATTCGGAAGTGGAAGCTATCCAGCCGGTGAGTCTTGCAGGGTGGGTATTGGGAAGTAGGGAGTCGAGTCTACGAGGCCAGCGGGGATCGTCGATGTCGAAGAGCCAGAGTGGGTAGTGGAGATTGAGGGATGTGAGTCTTTGTTCGCGCTGTCGTTTGGCGTGGAGTTCTGCCATTGTGTTGACCAGATTCGGGAGATGTGTATGATGGTCTTGCTTGTTCACGTCAAGCGAACGGAGATGGCTGTCTTACAAGCTGCCAATCGTTCGCGTTGACACAAGCCTGGTCGAACGATATCTGCCTTGACAGATCGAAGGTCGAAACAAAAGTGTTCGAGAAAGCAGTGATAAGACTCATATAGAGTCATTTGAAGTGCAGTACATGACATCGGCGAGGGTCCAGACACTTTAGTGTCGTCCAGAGGCTGAGCTCGAATCCTTCCAACGACGTGGCGGTGTCTCTTTCAATACCGCAATTCTAGTTTCCCGCAAGGCCTCATCCATTAGCGGCGATACGAATGGTCTCTGTCTTGTCGCTGGCATTGTCAAATCATGTGCGCTCAATGTGTCCGTTGTTCCCAAACAGACTGTGCTCGGACGTTGTGTTCTTAATTGAGCAATGTCTGGTTACTTCATTGAAATCGAGGATCCTCACGGCCGAGACGAATCAAGAAGAGCACTCCCTCTCCTCCGCCTCGGCACGCGTCCATCTCTCGTGCTGTAGTACTCTATCCGTCTACCACCAACCCCAGGGAGAGCGCAGCACTTGCACCTTCCCATCACATCGTCCTCCGACTCCTCCGCATCCGCCCACCTCTTCCTTTGACCATCCCCTCAGCCTCCATCTCCTCACTGCTCCTCCTCGCCTTTTCACTCTCCTCCCTCTCCTTCAAAACCTCCACCAGCGTCTTCCTTCCTTTCCTCTCACTCCTCTCCTCCTCCGGATCAATAAACCGATGGATAGTCCGATGATCCAACACTCTCTCCTCGCGATCGTTCCTCCCATCTTTGTCCGTTTTCGGCCAGTAGTAGCCGTACAACTTCGAATGGCGTTCGCAGCGCGGACACGCGATGCGGGTGAGGAAAGCTTCGGCTTGCACAAAGTGTTCATCGCAATTGCGGCATTCGACCCAGCGGTGGTAGGTAGTTGTGAGGAGGGCTTTGCAGAGGGTGTAGTCGCCGGGAGTACGAGGTTCGCCCCGACGCTCGCCATCGACGGTTGTTTCGGAGGAGGCGTCGTCGGTGGAGGACTTTTCGATGGAGAGGACTGGATCGGTGGAGTTGGGGTTAGAGCGAGGGGATTTGCGGCGGATTTGGGGCTTTTCGGGGGAGAGGAGCTCGGTTGCTTCGGCCTTGACTTGAGCGATGGTGGTGCTGCGCGTTGTGCGAGTAGAGGTGGGTTCTGCGGTTGCGGTGACGGTGATTTGGACCTGGGGTGAGTCGCAATCCATTTCGGGGTCGGCCGTGTACATATCGCAGATGTTTTGAGCGATGGTCCCGGCAGAAAATGTTTCCACAGACGTGGCACTGGAAGCGGTGGAGGTGTAGGAAGACGCATCGGTTGCTCCAGAGGAGGACGGCGAGCTGATGTCTTCGTCATCGAGCGCGGGAAATTTCCGTGGACGTCCTCGTCCTCGTTTTGTGCTGCCGCCCTCGTCCGGCGCAGGCGACACTGGCACGCTGTATGGATCTGACGAAGTCTCGTTCGCGTTGATGACATTCCGCAGACTCGTGAGATGCGGTTGCTTGTTGATCGCAGGGAGTTTTGACTTGCTCGAAGTCGACGTCCGTTCCATCTCATCACTCTCCTCATGGGCTCTGCCTTTGCCCTTCGCGTTGTCGCTCAAAGGACCTCTGGCCAGTCCACTGTTGCCTTTGACCACCTTCCAGCCCTCAAGACCTCGTGATGGTGGTGCATTGTCGTGCTCACTCAAATCAAGACGTCTGACTGGAGCAGACGCTCGTCGGTCTTCCGAAGACTCGCCTCGTCTCTCCCGATCCTGTCGGTCGGCGACCATTCCCAGCAACCGCAACACTCGGTCAAGCGTCATCTCATTGTCATCGCTCGCAGAATCGTCCCGCGCAGCCACTTTCTTGCCTTTCTTTGCCCTCTTCCCGCGGATCAACCCTTGCCGATTCCGCTCCATCTCAACCTCCCTCTCCTCGAGCGTACCTTCTCCCATCCGCGGCGCTTTCCGTGATGCATTATCATTATCGTCGTCCTCGCGTTTTCGCTTGCCTGCCGCGCTCGGTCCTGCTTTCCGTTTGCCCGGCGAGACTTTCTCGTCCTCCTCCTCTTCACTGCTGTCGTCGTCATCATTATGCCGTAAAATCGGACCCTTCGGATCCCATCCGTTTCGCTGCAGTCTCTCACACGTCCCGCATAGACATTCACAGTTGTCGTCGCCAAAATAGTCCTCGCCATAAGTGACCGTGATCTCCTCGCCCAGCGCAATCGCCTTACATGCCACAATGTGAAGTCCATGAGGACCAGTGGTTGTCAGCTTGGCATTCGAGTCGCAGTCGTGGTTGGCAAAACGTGCAGGTCCGAGGAAGAGGGAAGGCCGCTTGCGCCGACTGGACATCACCACGCTGAAATCATTTCGACTCGACAAATCCTTCTCCTCTTCCACCGTCATTTCCACTTGAATCCCGATGAGGTACTTGATCGACTCGCCCTTGCGTATGGGCTTGCGTGCGATGATCGCGGCTTCGGCGGTTGTGATGGTATATCGTGTAGTGGTGCCAACTTCGAACGGACAGTCTGGCAGGTACATGTTGACATATTTCTTGAGATGGCGCTGGAAGTGTTCCTTCTCATCCGTCGACTGCAAGCTCTTGAGGTACTTCGCAATGCCTGTTAATTGTAGCAGCTTCGCCTGTGCGGTATTCGGATCCTTGTTGATGATGACATGCTGCTGTATTGTCTTGCAGACATCCTCTTCGAGCACGCCGCGGCAGGGATGGTAGTTGGCTCGGAGTTTTCGGATAGTCGACCAGAAGTATACCTGCAGAGTGGAATGTTAGTCGGGAGAGGCGCAAAGAAGGTCATATTGACTGTTCAACATACGCGATCGACCAGCGCATCGGTGAGTATGTCGTCGTAGTCGGCGAGCTGAGTCAGGGTGAGGCCGCCCTTTTTCTTCAAGGCCTCGGCCAAATCTGCTGCTGGCGCAGGCATTGTGTCGCGAGAGGAGGTGGGTGTATGGGTGTAAAGACTGGCTTGCGGCGGTCTTCAGGGAGACGACCAGCGCGCTGTATCGAACCGGATCTCTTCGCTCAAATATCGCTCTCCTGATCCTCTCTCATGTCCTGTTGATCCGTCGTCTTGTAGAAGTGGAGGAGAGGAGTCCAGGGAAGTGCCACTAGGCTGAACGATCGGCGTATTCTTTTCACGACCGCATTCCAGTCTGCTTCTCCTGTATTGGTTCGGGGGTTTCGGCGGGAGGTTCAAAGGTAGTGTCTGGCGAAGTGGTACATATCGGGACGTCGCAGCTTCGGGGTGGTATAAAAGAGGAGGAAGAAAGAAGACAGAGTTCAGCAAACACGACCAGTGACTTTTTGTCTAAAAGTAGGTGCGTGCGTGAATGGTGTGTATGAATTATGTCTCGTATTGTGGAAGAAAGTGCACGACAATAGAAGGTGAACTCTCTCTAAGACTCGACTCGACGCTCGACGCCAAATTCCCAGCCACTTCCGATCCGCGCTTGAACTCTCTCTGTCTCGCGTCTCCGCGAACCCCAGTCAATTCCGATCCATGTCCGTTGCCGCATCCATCAGTCAGCAGAATTAAGCTTCAAGCAGTCCTGAGGTGCATGATCGAAGTTCATCTCATGTCTTGATGGATTGAATGTCCTACTCTTTGCTACACCTCGCAATTCATCCTCACTCCTCTTCCGCCATACCACAGTGAAGGAGTCCACGACGGGCTCCCTCTCACCCTCACGATGATCCAACTAAAGGTACCCCATCCACCTCACTGCCCATTCCATCGACTCCGGCGCACGATCCTCGAACCGCATGCCTATACCTGATCAACACGCTGACTCCTCCCTCTCACCAGACCATGGTCAACGTAATCGACAACTCCGGCGCCGCCATAGCCGAATGCGTCAAAGTTCTCAAAATGAAACGCCACGCACGAATCGGTATCGTCCTCCACCGTCTTTCCTACCACCACCATCCACCTCGCAAAATCGCAAACTCCCTCCCTCCTTCGAGCGTCCCGCTAACCTAATCTCTCCTCCCAGGCGACAGAATAATAGTAGTCGTCCAAAAACAACGAAACTTCGGTCCCGAGTCCGGCGGCGGGGGCTCCGTCTCCGTCAGCGCCGCCAACAAAGTCCGCCGCGGCGACATCCGACACGCCGTCGTCGTGCGGACGAAGAAAAAGTATCAGCGAGCGGACGGGTCAGTGGTGGGATTCGAGGATAATGCGTGCGTGTTGATCAATAAGGGAGGGGAACCGATTGGGTCGAGATTGAATGGGATTGTGGGCCAGGAGTTGAGGAATATGAGGTGGAGTAAGATTTTGAGTTTGGCGCCGATGCATTTGTGAGATGAGAGAGGAGCAGGAGGAGGATGGAGGGAGTGAGAGGGAAAGGAGGATGGGAAGGTGGAGGGGAAATGAGGTGGACGATGGACTTGTGGTGGGACATCGCGTTGAAAGAGCAGAGCTGGACATCGAAGTCGCGGAGGTCGAAGGAGGACTACCGGTCTCTGCTGAGTGGGCAGCGCGGCATGGTTCAATGTACAAAACATGAATGAATTACGGCATAGCGACGGAGTTCACAATAAGGACGATTCAAAACACAACTCAATTCTGAACCTTTTCATTTTCTTCGTACTGCTAACGGCGATTTCCTGGTTTGCCATTCAATACGACGTGCGTGAATCGCAGCAAGCATCATACATATCCTCAGGATACACTGGCATGGGAACACATCAATACGGAGAGCTGTAAGTTCCCGGAATGTTCGAATCGGTTGAACCTTTCTTCGCCAGGACTTGACGTTCGTGCTCTCCCCAAGTCGCGCCGTCACCCATGTTCTCCTGAAATTGCTCGGTGCGCCGCTCCGGGATCTGCTTCGGAGTGAAGATAGGTCGCATGCCTCGACCGGTCGTATTGCCATTCTGCGTGTTGACCGTGAGACCCTTTTTGTTGGGCGAGCTTTTGTTGGGGGAGCTCTCGCACGTTGCATTTTCGTTGTCGTCGTCTGGAACTTCGACGTCCTCTTCTTCTTGTGTTTCAATCGACTTTTCAAAGCGGCGGTTCTACTTCTTCTCGTCCAAGGTCGACCACACGTGCTTGCACTCGGGGTTGCAGCATACGTAGAAGAGGGCCTGATTTATCGTTAGCATAAGGTATCAACGATCAAGTCAACACTCAACATACCATTCCAGTCTCGGCGGTGCGCTGCTGGCTCTGGAAGAACACGGCGTCGCGGCCACGGCACATTTTGCACATGATATCGGAGTGGGGGAGCTGTTTAAGAACCCATCCGTCAGCACTTTATCGCTTTGACAGATCGCAAACCCAAAACAAACATGCAAAAAGCACGCGTAGTCGAATGCAGTGTGAAGGATTGTATGGGAAGTGCAGGGTATGTCCTCCTCTTGCCTCCCGCCTGCTATCTCGAGAACGTTGTCAATCTCGGACCCGAGCCTGACAACGCCCTCTCACGCTTCTCCGCGTCAATCCGCGCTTCTTGCTGCTCGCTCGTCGTGCCGGCGTCGGGATCATCCACTTCGAGTGCGATGCCGCCGTCGTATGGCTCCTCGCATAGTCCGCAAAGAATCTCCTGCCCACACATGGTGCAAAAGTCCGGCACGACGTCGCGGGCTTCCATCTCTTGTTGCGAGGCGTGTTCTCTTTGTGATGGAGCATCCTCCATGATTGAATCGATGAGCTCGCTGTTACCCACCGTTGGATCCTCCGCCACGTCCAAGACGTTGCCTGCGGTCTCTTGTACATCCTCCTTCAGTGAGTTGCGCCAGATGCAACTGGCGGTGGCGGGTTCGCTGAACTGGCATGTGCGGCAGGCGAACATGAGGGAGGAGTTGTCGCGATCTTCCTTCGGATAGAGCATGTTGGAGCTGTGGTGTGAGGAATTGTGTCAGTCGTATTCGTCGAGGTGCCACACGATATGTGCATATGCGACGGAGCTCACCACTCGCGACAGAAGCGGAATGTGATCTTCTTCGAGTCTTCTGTCGTGTTCTCAGCCGTAGCCGAGTTGTTTGTCTCGTACTCGGCCATGCTGGGTGGCGGTCGTGGTACAGAACGATGTCTGGGATGTCGGTGTGAGGGAGAGAGAGAGAAGACGACAGAGGTGGAATTGAAGGTGGATATCGAACTGCAGAGCTGCGGGATCGCTCCGCCCGTGCCGTGCCCGCCGAAAGACTAAATGCGGACGTGAGATCGGGAGTGGCACGTGCAACCTTCGAGGCGGGGCTCCCGTCTTCTCCCAAGCAATTGAAGACTGTTCCTGAATCCTCGCAGAAATACAACGAAGACATTGACAAACATTCACCAAAGGACGACTGTACTACCGCAATCCACAGCACAATCCAAGTAAGCCCTGGGCAGCAATCTCACGATAGGAACGACCTCAATCCTGACCACTCACAATCGCAGAGTACGGTACCTTACCTTACCTCTCAAACGGAATTTCCCCAGATTTCATCATGGTGAGTGCCACTACTTCGGTCCCCTCCCTACAACACGTGCACACGATCCCGCTGGCAGCATTGTCATGTGAAACCGGGCGGAATTGTGATCGAAGACTGATCACCCCTCTCTCACAACGCAGGCCACGGGATTGCCCGCCGGATGGGAGGTTCGCCATTCCAACAGCAAGAACCTGCCGTACTACTTCAACCCCAGCAACAAGGAGTCACGATGGGAGCCGCCAGCGGGCACCGACAGCGAGACGCTGAAGCACTACATGGGACAGTATCACACTGCCAACCTCCGCCCGGACGGGGCCGCGCAAGCCAACCTCGAGGGCAAGATCCGATGTGCGCACCTCCTGGTGAAGCACAAGGGTTCGCGGCGGCCTTCCTCGTGGCGTGAAGCCGACATCACCCGATCCAAGGATGACGCCAGCAACATCATTCGTGGGTACGAGAGCAAGATCAAGAATGGTGAGACGAGTCTCGGTGATCTTGCGGTCACCGAGAGCGATTGTAGTTCCGCACGTAAGCGCGGTGATCTGTGAGTATACCATCTCGATTGCCCGCACGGTTCTCACTCCGAAGATTGGTGCGAGGAGTGGATGGTTTCGCAAAGCTGACGGTTGTCCTCCCCTGCAGTGGCTTCTTCGGCAAAGGTGACATGCAAGCCGAGTTCGAACAGGCATCATTTGCCCTCCAACCAGGGGAGGTGTCGAAGATCATTGAAACGCAATCGGGACTTCACATCATCGAGAGGTACGTACTTTCAGTGTCAGGCAGAGATGCGTTCACCATTTACGCTAGCCATGTGGCATGTTTGGTCTGCAAGCAGATCAGCCAGCGTATCATCTGTTCACACGTTATCTGCTAACACTTTCTTTGTTCAGGCTGGAATAATGTCGGCGTTACATGGCAGATGTGCAGTAGCTTGGCAGGTGGTGCAGGTGTTCCGCAAATCCCTCACGTGAGAGTCGGAAAGATTAGGATATGAGACTCTTGCATCTCTTGCATACCCCGATATACCGTGGTCGATTCGGGAGTAATGTTGCACTGCCTCAGGAGAACGAGTCGGTCCGCAAACATCATGGCTACCCGCATTCATGGTTCGGGTGCGCCTTACAAGCACATGTCTCTTTGTTGTCGCACGTTCCTTGTACCTGTCAGCACAACCTTTTCCTCTCAAACAGGGTAGGATGCCTGCCTAGTCGTCAGCAAGACAGTGGCTTGTACAGTACGTACAAACTCTCTTTTTCGGAAGTCGTCGCTCATCGCAATTGTCTCTGCATATCGCACTTTTCGTCCTTCAACCAGTCTCAGGGTATGATCGCGCGATTATCAGAAGCCTCAACGTTCGCAATCGTGCAAGAGCCGCAGCATTCAAATACACGCCATTTCTCACGCGGCGGTCGTCCAACCTGCAACAACCCCCACACGACCTCGAACAACCATCATCCTGCAACACGGAGTTCAGACAGGCCCTCTCCACAGACGAAACAGTTTCCCCACAATTCTCCTTCACGGACAGAACCCCACCTCACCACCACGACGAGATCATCGTCCAGCATTCACCTCAGCCAGCCGCTAATTGGATGGATTGACGCTAGACGGAGACTTGGACAGATCCACGGCCAAGCAATCCCCAGAATTGGCAGCAGCGAGCGAGTGTAACTCACCTAAAGTACGCTCTTGCGCATCGTCCCGTTCGGTTCCGGCACTTCAGCTTCGTGCGCGGCAGGGACGGTGCAACGAGACCGGGTTGATCCTTTTGTTACCCGTCGATCCCGCATTGAAAGAGGCTTCCGTCTTCCCGTCGTCACCTTCCACCACTTCATGAACACCACCACCCGACATAAACCAATCTTCACCCGGCATTGCACTCTTCTCTTGAGTCCTCCCTTTCTTGCCAGTGTTGGACTTCCATACCACATACCTCACCAACACGACACGCTCTCTCAATCTGCTTCACGACGACTGTCCTTCACTCTCTGCAACGTCACGCGCACCTTCAAACGACACAAGCCACCGACAAACAAAACATCACCGCCAAGGCGAGCTACCAAGCACTTCACCAAGTGGCTCTCGGATTTGATCCTGAACTTCAACATCAACCTCGACTCCAACCTTCATCTTCTACTCCCTACACCAACCTATCTTTGCTACCACCATTCCACCACCTCTACCACCTACACAAACCAAATCACCACCACCGTCATCATGTCGACCCAGAACCAACCCATGAACCGCCGTCCTTCCTGGGCCAAGAACAAGAAGTCCTACCGCCACTACCTGCGCACCGATCTCGCCAAAGACCGCACTCCGGGCGAGGACTATGGCCTAGACAACTTCTCCTACGACCACACCCACGTTCCCAAGTGGCAGCTTCCACTCGACATCATGGGCCATCTTCCTGACATTCTGCGCACCACCGCCAAAGACTGGCAGCTCTCCGGTGCCGCCGTCAACACCGCGCTCGACCGCATCAAGGTCCTTGAAGCTGAGTGCATCACCCGCGGCTACCCAGACAAGACCTTCGTCAACTCCCTCTCCCGCCGTGTCTCGGACTTCTCCCCTTCCACCGCCCCAGGTGCCGCCAATGTCGACACTCCGCCGATGTACTCGCCTGTCATCGCCAGTCTCGGCCACTCCAACTTCCCAAACTACAATGACTCTCACGACACCAAGAAATCCTTCGACAGCGTGCCTCCTCAGCAACAGCAGATCATGGGTATGGAGTCTCCACCCTTCACTCCTCTCGACAGCCAGACTTGCTCCACCCCAGAGATGATCTCGCCAACCTCGTCCATGGCTCCGCCCGCGGTCCCTGATCCACACGCCCTCACTCGTCAGATCTCTACCATCTCCACACGCAGCCGCAATGACTCGGCCGCATCCTCCTTCAACAAGTCGTTCAAAGACTCCGCCGTCGCCGCCTTTGACGAGCGCGCTTGGGACATCTACATCGGCAGCTACGAAGCCGAGCTGGAGGACATCAAGACCGTCTCCATGCCCCGCCTCCGGGGTCAAGGAATCTTGCTGGAGCGTTACTCTACCGAACTCATCCGTGAGCCACAGTGGAAGGCCGCGATCACGGACTTCATGGCTTGGTTTGCGACGATGAAGCCCATGGTCGCCGAGTACGACCGCCAGGTCAAGGAACTCGAGTTGCCGAGTCTCGACTACGTTCGCTTGGAGCGTACCGCGAGAGGCATGAGTATTTGAGGATATGGGCACGAGATGAGATCAGGAGACCCTGCGAGAATGGCCTTGCTCGCGAGGCATGACACCGAAGAAGCACACGACGACATGACTTTTCGCACATGATTATGATACCCAACATCCGGCAGTACTAGCGATGGACCCTTCTTTCTACGGCGCTTAAGGGGTAAATATCGGCAGCGCCGAGCACGCCAAGACATTTGTCGAGGCGAGTGAATGTCGGCGCCGAGACATATGATACGGGGTGAATATTGTCGACGCCGACGAGGCAATAGCGAGTAGCTATTATCGAGTAGGTAATCAAAACAAGTAACTCTTAAATATGTCCCGAGTCGTTAAGTGAAGTAAAATGCTATGTTGGAGTCGACATATAGGTAAAGTAGTATTGCCTACTTATATATCGTATTGTCTATCTTCCTCGCTCTCTATGTTTCGTAGACCGACTAGGCTCTGTCCGTTCTTGATATACCACTAGAAGTCCTTACTATCGTCGAGATCTCAATCGAATTCTCCGATCTGTTACTCTCCCCTAACTCGTATCGACTATGCTCTCTCCGTCATTACTATTCTGCCTAAATTTGCTTCTAATGTCGAGACATTAGTAGCATTCCTCGCTCCGCTTTTCCTCCTCATTCGTATCGACTACGCCTTCTACCATCTCGCTATGCTACCGGAAATCGTTTCTGTCGTCGAGAAGTCTGAAGGGTTCTTCGCTCACTCTTTGATTATTTCCGTATCGACCATGCCCTTTCCGGACTCGCCGTCCTACTTGAAAACTCGCGTTCCCTACCTCGCTCTCTGCTAAACTCGTATCGACTAAGGTGATTACGCTGTCGGTGTACTTCTTTACTTGGGGTCTACTACGGAGATATTCTTCGAACCTGTCTCCGGTTCAGAACACTGATCAGCTCGGTCGTGGATTTGAAGCCAAAGAAGTTCTTCGAGATCTTCTCATGGAGCAGCAGCTCGCGCCACAGGTTCCTCATCGTCGAGATATAAGGAAAGCAATCTCCGCTTCATCGTATACACCTTCGTTCTCCGAATCGATAAGCCCTTCTTGATCTTTGCTATTCTATCGATTTCAAGTTTGTACTCCGGAGATACCTGCACTCTTTGTAAGACCGCCCTACGATTCGGTTTTCTTGCTTTGGTGAGCTACTTAGCCGTGTAGAGTCTGGCACCCTGCCGCAAAGTGTTCGCAGCTGTGGATTATCTGGTCTGCTTGGACGGACAAAGCTTGGTGGGTGTTGTGTTCGTCTATCGTTGACGCATGTGTCTCCACTTCCTCTAGCTCCTCTGCGGACTGCCAACATCAGGACATGGTACTTTATTTGCGGCCATGTAGATTTTGGAAATAGGTTACCTTTGAGTTGGACACGAGATGTATCTTGCCGTTGCAATCTTCGTCATGTTCATCATCTCGTCGTCATCATCGTCTCCATCGTCTTGATCGTCTCCATCATTTTCATGCTCTTCACCGTCGCTGAACCGCTGACATCGCCGCGAAACCCGCCAATACCCGAACGCAATGCATCTATCGTACGCTCGTGGCCCGTGATCAGCCCAGCACATCCCACGCACACCGTCCCTCCTGCCTCTCGCGAGCACCTCAAATCCTCCGACAATGATTCCTCGGAAACAACCTCACCTTCCCAGCAAAAACGCCTATACTCCACTCATCAGTCAAATCCTCCGCCTCGCAAATCTCCGCGTTCCTCGGAAAGGTCAATTCGTCCTCCACCCCTTCATCGGGGAAGCGGGCGTACAGCGCTAGATATCGATATCCAACGCCACCATCAGGCGGGACTCCTGCACGATCCTTCACCACGGTGGAAGCAGTGAGCTCGTCGTCCTTCAATCGCCATCCACCGACCATTTCGCGGCGTACAATCCGCGTCCAGCCTTGCGGGGCCGGACCACCGAGATCGACGGGTTGGGTTCCGAGGATGACCATCCTGTGTCCACGTTCACAGCGTCTCCAACTCAAATCCCACTGCCCTCGCCCACCGCGGCCTCGATTTGAGGTAGCTGTTCGGTCGTGGTAGCAATCCCAGCAAAGATCATAGTCCCCTCCATTACATGCATAACAATGGAACCACTCCTCCCCACCCGGCTCTTTGGGTGGTAGCAGGGTGTGTCCACACCCATCACAACTCACGCCCACGGGCAGGAAAACCCAGCTATGCTCCTTCAAATGTGGCACCGCGACGAATTGCCGTGTATTCGGGTCCGCTGCCCGCAAGGACGGTGGTAAGGCGGAAATGTGCGCGAGAGGGAGAAGTGGGTGCGTGCAGTGATTTCCGCGGACGACGCAGGCGTGGCAGTAGCCCCAGGAGCCGTCGGCGCAGATTTGGCAATACCAGTAGGTGGTATTGGAAAGGGTGTGGCATACCTCGCAAAACGCACCAGTCAGTAAGGTCGGCTCATCAGCTTTTCCTTCAATCCGTTCGAGAGCTGCTCTTCTGCTCTTCGAATCAGACCGCTCAAGTGCGAGATCGACGAGGTTAGGAAGTGAGGATGTCGCGGGTAGCCACTTCTGGGGAGCGAGAATGTGCGGTCTGTCGTTGGAGCGCGTGTTGGAGCGAGACCAGCGATGTTGGGCAGCGAACCCGAAGCCAAACCAGTGGTGGCAGCCGGCGCCGGAGCGGTAGCATTGCAGGCAGACAGTGAAGGGAAGATCAGACCTGGGAGCGTCAGGATCAAGGGAGGCTGGGCATCGGGTGCAGGTGTAGTGGAGTTGCTGCTCAATATCTGGGCGAGAGCAGCGGGTGCATGAGACTGATGGAGGTAGCTCGGGCATTGGAGCCGCCGGGGTGGCAGAGGCGGCGTGGGTCGAAGCTGTGTGGATGCCGGGGGTGTTGGCGGTGGGTGTCGAGGTCGGACTGGTGGTCACTGGAAGTTGAACGGCTGTATCGCTAGACACTGTGCCTTCGTTTGAGCGTGCGCTGTGCTGTGTCTGCTGTGATAGCGGCTGCTCCACTTGCGTTCGATCAAATACTCTCGATCTTGGTGAATTGTTCGCCGAGCCAGGATGGAGTCCAACCCCAGTATCATTCCGCACTGGCTCGGTACTGCCACGCATATTCGGATCAGTTGCACTGCGAGCGTTGGTCGACACAGCCCGTGGGCGAGGCCGATCGGGATCAGCAGTACGTCTGCTCGATGTCGAAGTAGTTGTTAGGTCTGTGGCAGACCGAGCAGCTGATGTCACAACATCACTCGTGCCACTGCTGCTAGGCTCACTACGCTGATCCGTTGAGCTGGCAGACCTGCGATGTCTCCTCGCAGCTGGATCCGATCGAGTCTGGTCGAAGAGATGCGGTCGTGAAATGGGAGGTCTCGTGGTGCGTGTCTGGGTGTGTTGCTGCGGAGAACTATCACTCCTTCTTGAACGATCTGTTGGTCTCGATGATCCAGATTCTCCCGCTCTCGTTGCATGCACTGCCGTCGTTGGACTCTCATGACGCCTTTGCCCTCCTCCGCGTATAGATTCAGGTTCGTCCTCATTTTGCCGATTCCTCGACCTCTCCCTCATCCTCTGCCTCCGTCGATAAGCCTCCGCGATCCTCTCCGTCAGCTCTTCCTCCTGTACGCTCGTCAAATTGTCAATGTCAACCCCATCCAGCAGTCCCTCCGCATAGATCGAAGCCAAAATCTCCTGCTGCACATCCAAGCTCGTCGTCTCTGAGCCCAACAAGTTTCTCAATGAAGGTTGGTGTTCGACTTGTCTGGCAACATCCACTTCCTGCTCTTGTGACCTCCTCTGTGGCTCCTCATGTGAGTGCTGTGCCCGCTCCGCCCTCCTCCGTTCCCTTGCTCTCCGTCTTGCTGTGTCCGAACTCTCGACGTTGGCTAGACTCGCCTCTCTCACCCTCTCAACAAGTGCTTCGTCCTCGCTCTCCCCTTCCTCTCTTCTCCTAAGCTCCACCGGCACCAAAATGTCCTCTCCTGGCACATATCCTCTGCCCAGCTCCTCTTTCTCCTCAGCACTCTTTCCCTTGCCCGGATTTGCTTTCAAGAAACCTTCCAGTAGCGTGGCGAGCCGCCAATCGGCTTTCGTACCTCGGACAGCGTCTCGACATGACGGACAGGTGTAGATTTTCTTGTGCCGGCTGGAGGTGGAGGATGCGCGAGCGGCGGTGGCTTGCCAGGCAAACCATTCTTTCAGACACGGGCCGCAGAAGGTGTGCAGGCAGTCGAGGAGGGTGAGAGGCAGATGGAGGATGTCAGTGCAGATCTGAGATCACCGGACGTGTCAGTAGGTGAATATGCTGCTAGCATGGGTTGAGATGAGATGGAGTGAGGTCGAAGCCGGACTTGAACTCTGACCTACCGAGCAACTGAGTTCCTTCTCCAAGTCGAAGAGTCCTCCTCCACCACCTCCTCCGCCCTCAGCAGGACCGTCTGTTCTCCCTGCGGCCATGGTGTATACATTGGAAACATGTGAAATCGTGCGACTGGAGAGCGAGCTGTACGACTTGCCTCACGGTCGAGACAAGCCTTGGTGGCTTGCAGTGCGCTGTCCCACTTCGTCAGCGGGGTTGGCGATCTGAAGACCACACCTCATCGACGTTGCAAGGTTAAGAGGAATACAACAGATATGGACGACATAATAGAAGCTGTCTAGTACCATACAGGACCGTCGACCATATCCTCCATGGCCAGACTCAGGTCGAAAGAGTGCCTCGCGCCCAAAAGTCAGGCAGCCAGACCAAGATTGCCATCACCACATGCGGCCACAATCCCAGGACCTCTCTGATTTGGGCCGTCCGATACTGGTAGATCGCGAGAGCTACGATATCGAGGAATAGGACCGCGCGGAGTCGATAAGAGAAGATGAGCTGAGTGCCGAAGTCTTCGATTGTCTACGACTGAGTGTGAGGGTGTGAGCGTGGCTTTCAGAGGACTTGGAGACTCACGAATTGTGCCATATTGGACCGAAGTCAATATCTTGATCAGGGTTGAATGCTCCTCCGAGGTGAGAATAAGGGTGCATGAGGCGATGTTTACGCTTCGAAGTCACAATATCGCAGCTTGAAGCTGTTAGATGAACATGGCAAAAGCTCTTCCCAGGTTGTTCGCTGTGAGCAGAGCTTATACCCAGCAAGCCCCGCGGCGCTCTTTGGCCAAAGTGTCCGCCTTACACAAGTACTTACATTTGTCTATAGGATCCTGAGGTCTGGCGATTGGCTATGTGACTTGGCAGCGACGAGTTTCTCAAATGCCAGACGCGATCCGGATACACTAAGTATAACGGATGCCATAGCGTTCTTGAATGGAGAATCTGCAATCTTTCCGGGAGAACAACACGAGAGAAGCCAGAAATTCCTCGTGAGGACATCGACGGCTTGTTTGCACGTGCACCGAGAGAAAACAGCATCACGCATACCAATGCGGCACGAGTAGTGCATGGTCAAGACAAGATGCAATTCCGTCTCTAATCCGACGTCCTAGCTCGCATGTTCAATGCATTCGTTTCGAGAGTTCACGACCCACTCCGTCGTAATCTCAATCATTTCGTTCTTGAATCGTTCAGCGCACGCCAACCCCTTTCGTAACCACCGCGACAATTGTCTCCCTCGCACAATCTCTCAAAACAGACTCCCACCACCTCCACGTCTCAGCTCCTCCGTTCCCGGTCGTCGTGCAAGTCTCCTCGCAACACTAGGCACCAGCGTCCCCAATTCGCCCGGCG
Source organism: Zymoseptoria pseudotritici STIR04_4.3.1 (assembly GCA_000223685.2). Lineage (NCBI taxonomy): Eukaryota > Fungi > Ascomycota > Dothideomycetes > Mycosphaerellales > Mycosphaerellaceae > Zymoseptoria > Zymoseptoria pseudotritici. Next base: position 27,049 of record AFIR01000541.1, read on the forward strand.
GAACACCCTCAAACACACTGCCGCTCTTTCCCACACTCCCGCCCCTCGCATGCCCAAGCAAGCCCCTCGGCAGATCCGGCAACACCTCAATACGATCGTCATCTCCACTCGTACGTTCAGGCAGTGTGCGCGCCCTCACAAGTCGTCCTCCGTCACCTCCATGTCCATCGCTTTGCTGAGGCCGATGTGATCCAGAGACCTACTCCGAAACCTTCGCCTTCAACTGCGCGACTTCGTCGGTCAGATCTTTGATTTGTTGGCCTTGAGATTGCAACATCGAGCGGATCTCATTTAGCACATCTTTCAGTCCGCCTGCAGCGGCGCTTGCAGATGGAGGTGTGGAGGTCGCCGTGCTCGGCCTGCTGTTCGTCGCAGCCGTCGCAGTAGCCGGTGCAGGTTTCGACTCTTCGGCCTGGACCTGCTCCCTCACTTCCGGTGCAGGCATACGAGATGCAGCAGAGAGGTCCTCACCGGTGAAAGTATCTTTCGCCAAGCTCTTGGGCTCGGGAGCGGAGACAGGAGAAGGTTTCGGTGGCTCCGACTTTGCCTCGAATTCCTGCCGCGCAGCCATGACGGACGGTCGCACAACGGGTTTTTGAATCTCTTCAAAAGAACTGGCATCACTGACGTGCCCCGGATCTTCCTCGTTGTCGGCGAATTTCGAAGCGGCAGACTCCATGGATTGTTTATTGGCGCCGACTTTGGGCATTTCGCGGTGCGCTGGTGCGGATTGTGTGGGTGCTGGTGTCGGGTCGGGTTTCGTCGCGGTGGGCTCGGGTTGAGATCGAGGGGCAGAAATTGCAGGGGCGGCTGCGGGAGCTGGAGCGGGTGCTGATGAAGTGGCGGTTGCTTTCGGCGCGGCCATCATTTGTGGCTCGTTGCCGTCGTACAAATCCTCCAGGGAGAATTTTGGTGGCAGACCGGTCCTTCCGCCGAACCACTCTCCGCTAGTAGCGGCTGGAGTGGTTCCAACAGTAGGCGGGTAGATGTCTTCCTGGAACGTCTCGGCTCGCCGTGGCACGACGAATGATATAGGCTCGATGTAGGCGTCTCCGACTGTCTTGAAAGCTCGCATGACCTCGTTGTCGTGAGTGCTCACTCCGCGCTTCGGGATGAAGGCGATTCCGCGCTGTGGGTCCGGTGACCGGTACTCGGAGAGATACTCGAACTTGTCGTTTTGGTATTCGTAGTAGCGAATGTTGCCATCGCCCTTGCCTGCGAGGTAGAGCATTTGGCAGCCGTCGTCCCAGAATGGCATACTAATGCCGGAGCCTGAGTCCAGAGGCTCGAAGTCACCGCCGACGGGCTTTTCTGGGTTCCGCAGATCCCACAATCCTAGTTGTCGCTCGCTCATCTTCGAGAATCCTGTCGTGGCCACACGGTCATGATCTCCCAACCACACCACTCTGCTATTCTTGGCACCTCCATGTCCAGGTACCTCATGAGCCGGCTTCTCCTGACGGACATCCCAGAACCGCAGCTTCTTGTCGCGCGATGTAGTTACCAGCATGTTGCCGTTGGCGCTCCATGAGAGTGATGTGAATATGTCATTTCCTTTCAAAGTCAATTTTGACTTGCCATCTTCCAGATCCCAGATCTTGATCGTGTAGTCGCCAGACGAGGACGCAAGGACGTTCTCGGCGGCGGGATTGAAGAGCACATGGCCAACCTTTCTGCGGTGTTGTTAGTCTTGTCCAGCCGAGCACTCTTCCTCGACGTCCTCTCACCTTGAGTGGCCGCTCAGCTTGCCTACCGGCTTGACATCCTCCGGCTCCTCTGCGTCCGTACGCAAGGTGAAGTTGTCCGGCACCTGCCACAAGAAGACCTTCCCATCGTCCGAAGCCGAAGCGAGGATTGAATCGTCAAATGGACTCCAATCGGTATCCAGCACGACAGCGGTATGTCCACGGAACAAAGGCAACAACTCCGGCAGCTTTCCTCGCTCTTCCAGGGGTATCACGGCGAATGCGCCACCTCCACCGGCTTCCCAGTTGACGGACAGGTATTTGGGATTGGCCTTGATCAAATTCGTGTCCCAGGCATTTTTGGAGATGCGGAGGTTATCGTAGCATTGCTCTCGCCTTGTCGGTTGGCCGAAGACGTGCCCTGAGAAAAGAAGGTCAGGGGATTTGCAGTGTATGGAGGGGCATTTTTGGGAACAGCTTACGATATTTCGACGCTCTCACGAATCGGCCAGCCATGGGTAATGAATGTGCTCGATAGAGGATGCGGGTGAGATCGGGTGGAGTTTAGGGTAGAGATCGGGTTGGTGGTGGTGAGAAGGAACAATGCAGGAACAATGGATAGAGGCAGTGCACACAGTCAAGACCGGGATGGTATGGAATGATGCAGCAGCAGTGAAGTCGAGATCTTTGAGCCAAGCTGAGCTGGCTGTCCCGCCTTTGTTCCGTTTCCGCCGAGTTTCAGCCACAAGCATCAGCCACATTCACGACATCGACATCGTTCACGATCTTCCTTCCTCTTCCACGTCCACGATCTCATCTCCATCCATATCACAAACTTACATCACACAGTCGCGATGGTCACGGGACTTCACGGCATCATGCGGACAGGGACAGGCTCACAGCATTGGCCAATACAACCCAACCATACCACCTTGTCCGCGTCTGTCCAGCATTCTCCTCGTTTTCTCGTGCGGGGAATGAGTTGATCCGAGCAACGAACATGGACCAGCCGCATCGGTCACGGACGAGCAGTGTCAATTTAGCCAGAGTTGTGTTGAACGAATATCCGTCGGCCAGGCAAGTCTCTTTCATGATTTCCACTCTCTTCTCAAGCGCTCAACACGATGTGGTCTACTCTCATTGCATTCGGCTTCGTGCCATGGGCCATTGCTCAAGGCGGTCTTGTCGTCAACCCCAAAAATGCAGACGACAATGCAGTCGGCAGCGGTGGCGCCAGCTCCATGGCCATCGATCTCTCCAGCGAGATGAACAATCGTGCCTTTGCTATGACTCCAGGAGATGCCGACTATGACGGCGTTCACTCTGGATATCCAGCTCAATTCCTGCCGGAAGCCAACCTCACCTACTCTGGCGTGAACTACAAGTTCCCACAGTATCAGAAGTGTGGGGACGACAATGTGCTCGCGCAAGGTCAGACCATCACGCCACCAAGGGGAAGATATTTCAGCGTGCACATGCTTGTTGCAGCGGAGAGAGCTGTAGCGACTGGCTTCATCAACGCAACGTACGCCGATGGCACGACCTCAAGTGGCTCGATATTGGTCGATCCGTTCTGGGATGTATGGATTCATAGTCATACCCGACAAAAACAACGCTCACACCTCGCAGTTTCCATACCCGTTCGGCGGCGACATCATCTTCCCATACCACCTCACCAACAGCAGCATCAACTACAATCGCTCCATGATCTTCCAGTCAATCAATCGGCTTGATTCGACCAAGGATCTGGTCAGCCTGACACTGCCCAATGTGACTGCCGGTTCGTCCAGTGACCCGGGGGCAGCTGCTGCAAAAACGAGGCTACACATCTTTGCCTTATCACTAGTCACTGCAAACGGGACTGGAGTCGATCTAGATATACAGCTTGCTCGCACGACCCAAATGTGGATGGAGGGTACCAACAAGACTCAAATCGTCGAAGTCCGCGTTGACAATGTTGGTCAAGAATGGGTGTTGGCGGAACACAGTGTCAAGGTCACAGTGTCCTCGCCTGGCTTGAAGACCGTGGTTCCAGGGATCATCAATCGGCTTCGACCAGGCGACCAAGCCATTGTCCAGGTCGGTGTTGTCAACAATGATGGTACGGAACCGGGGGTTACCGGTCCTGCGACGGTTGAGATCAACGGCAATGGCGTGCAAGCGAGCCTGACATTCAATGCTACTTATGGTATTGGGCAATACGAGGCTACGTATGAAAGTATTTACGCCCACGAAAGTCCGCCTTGGTTCACGAATGGCAAATTTGGAATCTTTATCCATTGGGGAGTGTACTCTGTGCCAGGCTGGGGAAATGTTGGCAAGAAAGGTGAGGCCTTGAATTCAAAGTGGTCATGTTATTAACACTAACACTCCCCTCAGAGATGTACGCAGAATGGTACTGGTGGTACCTAAACCAAGGCAAAAACAGCAAAGCCGGAGACTGGTACGACTACCACCTCGCCACCTATGGCCCAGACGTAGTCTACGACGACTTCATCCAAAACTTCACCGCCTCGGCCTTTGACCCTAAAGAATGGGTCGACCTCTTCGCCGATTCGGGCGCCCAATACTTCGTGCAAGTCTCCAAACACCACGACGGCTTCGCCATCTTCGACACGGGCAATGTCTCCGCTCGCAACTCCGTCGCCCAATTCCCCCACAAGAATCTCCTCCAAGAAATTTTCGACGCCGCAACCGAACACCAACCCCACCTGCACAAAGCGACCTACTTCAGCCTTCCCGAATGGTTTCATCCCGACTACAAACCCATCGGCTTCTCCGCCTGGCCCGGTGGAAATGCCACCAACCCTTTCACCAACCAAACTCTCCCATACACCGGCTACATCCCCGTCAAAGACTATGTCTACGACCTCATTCTCCCCGAAATGAACATCCTCGCCAACATGGGCACAGAGATAATGTGGTGCGATATAGGAGGCCCAAATTTGACCGCCGAGTTCGCAGCCTCCTACTTCAACGCCGCCGCCTCCCGTGGCGAACAAGTCGTACTCAACAACCGCTGCGGTCTCCCCGGCGACTTCGACACCCCGGAGTACGCACGTTACAATGCCGTCCAAGTCCGCAAGTGGGAGAGTAACCTCGGCATGGACCCGTTCTCGTACGGCTATAATCGCGCCACACCCGACGAAGCGTACCTCACGCCGCAAGGTATCGTCACCAGCTTGGTGGACATCGTGTCGAAGAATGGAAATCTCCTACTCGATGTCGGACCGACGGCCAACGGCACGATTGTGCAGATTGAGCAGGATAACCTTCGTGCCGCAGGGAAGTGGATCAAAGACCATGCGGAGGCGATTTTCAATACGACGTATTGGTTCGTGACGCCGCAAGAGGGCGATGCGGTGCGATTTACGCAGACGCCGGATGCGTTTTATATATTGGCGTTGTACCCGCCAAATGGCACGTTGGTTTTGGATAGTCCGGTGCCGTGGGTGGAGGGGGATCAGGTGGAAGTAGTTGGTGGGAAGGCGAGTGGTACGGTCGTTGCGACGAAGTTGCTTGGGAATGGAAGTTTGGAGGTAACGGTTAGTGAGGCTGTGAGGGAGGCGGATGAGTTTTGTTGGGTCTTCAAGATTCCCTATCGTTGAGCGGGTGGGAGAAAGAAAGGTTATGGAACGGCAGTACGAAGCAGACCGCCGAGGGGCAAGAAGTATATGCTCGATGCTGTTGGCTGGCTATGTTGAGGGAGGATTGATCTGATTCTGAGGGAGCTGAGATTTTTCCGAGTGTACGTTTGGCAACGTGTCGCGGTGGTGCTTTTCGCCGACTAGCTCTGTCTACGAGACTCAATCACACTCACTTTCCACAAACAATCGATGGTAAAAAGCTTTGTGGTGTCGACCCTCGCGCTGGAAGTAAACATTCTCAGAGTGAAGTCCAAGCCAAGCGATGGGCCGTGCCGTATCGCTGCATCGCACAAGAACTGCAGGCGCGCACGTCTTTCGCGGCTGCTCATCTCTTGCAGCTCTTTTCCATCGTTCCATCACATTCTTCTCGGTCCTCATCGTGGTCTTCAACATCAGCGTTGACATTCGGTGGATGATGTGATGTGGCCGTCAAGTCTTCGCACGAGCTGACGCTATCGCGAGTCTTGGCGCAAATGATTGAAGATGACATCGGGAACATTCACATTTCAATGCAGCTGGACAAATACCTTTGAATGGCCACGTACCTGCAGGCCAGCAGCTGGACGAAATGCGTTGATGAAATGCTTTCTATCCTGGCTGCCAGGCCTGGGCTGAACTTCGGACGTCCACGGAAGTCTTTGCATGCGCTGGTCTTCGGGTATCCCTCGTCGAGGACGCTGCATATCGCAGAGCAAGCCGCTGCGAAGGCGATGAAGACGCAGGATGTTCAAGTCGCAGTCGGCACTGGTTCCGGGGAGAACGACGTGCAAGATTTGTCGTCGTCTGTTTGCAACGTCGAGGTCGACATCATCGATCTTGAGCCAGCACAGCCCTGGAAATGTACCAGCTCCAGAATATGACGCCGCTGGCTGGCACAAACTCCATGCATTTGAAAATGACGGACCATCATTCTCCAGGACTTCAGATCAGATCACCGCGCTTCCTCAACGCAATTTGAAGCAGGCGAAGTCAGCATGTTTCAAAGGCGTGATCTTGCTGCCGCCCTGCCTCTGCGATGAGCAGTGTGATCTCCACCCTGATCCCGGTCGTGGTTCGAGGCCATATTGCAGGCCATTGAAACAGACAAGCATTGCCATGGCCCTCTTGTCTTCGATACTTGTCAACATCATGCTTTGTACCGCGGAGTCCCGTGGACATGCGTCTCGATGCGGCGACATTGCCACACCCACAAGAACTCTGCCACAGTGCCACGCAATCAAGTGAAGGCGACCTGCTTCTTGTTCCTCCGCGGGCTTGTTGGGCAAGACGTGGTCAATTTGGGTTGGTCAATCGACATTCTCTGGCCATCCTGCGGACACATTGGCCAACACCCGGTCTAGCTCATGTCGGACAAGCGCACTTCCGGCGGAGAAATCTTTCGCACTCTATCGAAACTCTGTCTCCCACGCCGCAAGATGGATGATGATGAGGATCGCTGAGCCAAGACTACGATCTGTAGCCGTATACACCCGGATCTGCGCTCGAGGTACCTGAAGCAAATGAAAGCACCGGCAACCACTCCGAATCTTATATCACTCATACAATTTCGCAACCTACCAAAGACCTTTTGGGACTCACACGACCCCAAGCTGGCGACGGTCCGCGGCTAATATCATGACGTCGAGTATTGAAACACCAGCTAGGCCTTCTCGGGCGGACACGATTCTCCAAAGTTCCCTCATTCATCAACATGCCAAGCTGAATCCAGGCCCAGGCGCCTCATGCCACCTGCGTCGTGGCCCAAACTTTGCCAACCGAACGGATGGGCGAATCTCCGAATCTGTCGAGACTGGGGTGAGAGCATGGGTCCCCGCATTTCTGATTGGGTCTGCATGACGGCCCGTTGCTTGCTTGACCCAAGTTACAAATCGGACATCATTGATTGGGCGTTCGCACACAAGGATTACCCCCTCGATGATTGGCCACATTCCACCTCACTTCAAGCCCTCCCACGACCTCCGCGCTGGAACCGTCGCAACCGACCAAGCAAGAGCGTTGCGGATGAGAGCTAGAGTGCTTTGAATTGTTGTACCTGCGCTGGTCGCCTTCTCGGACGCGTGGTCGTGCCCACTCGTGTTGAGGAGCTTCAGCAGAGAATTTGCCTAAACTGGCAGCTATCGATCCGGGATGCAAGCATCCGTAGCAACAAAGAGACCCATGCCTGCATTCCTCCAAGACTCGGAATGTCGCTGACCCGGTCAGAAACAACCCTCGCCGCGCCATTGGACAGTCCTTGGACTTTTGCTCCTCCCACGATGGGCGTTGGAACGTGCTGACCGGGGAGAAACGCTGAGCCGTGTCCTTAAGCGTTCTAGCGCTTGTCGCTCGTCGTCTCTGAGTCGCTGCTGGCAAGGAACATCAGGCCTCATCTGGCCATCATGAGAAATCACCAGCGAGCGGTTAGCCCCGTGAGTCTAGCTCAAGCCAAGCCGCATTGCCGTCCATCATTGCACGGACGACAACGCCTGCGGGAGGAGCGAACTCTGTTTGGGTCGCCGATGACCTGGTTCAAACAAAGGGATGGTTATATAGGCCATGCTTGGACCTCCCGCGCTCGACCTCTCTCTTCTCTCTCCACCCAACAATCGCTTACCTTTTCGATCCACAAAAGTAAACCGTCAACATGTTCTCCAAGGCCATCATCGCTGCTGCGGCGGCTTCCCTCGTCGCTGCTCAGCGCCCAGCTGATACCCCCATCTGCGACTACTACACCACTGGTACGTTGACGTCTCGTCGTCGCGACTGCATTCGATCGATTGACTAACGGTTTTCCACAGCTCTCCTCAAGGAGAACAATGCCACCAACCAGTACACGCTGTTGACTCTCCTCGTCAACACCGCTGTCATTGGCAACTACACCCAGCCCAACATGAATGCCGTTCCCGGTATCTTGAACCCCAACGCGACCTACGAGGGCCGCCCCGTCAACCTCGTCCCATACTTCTCCGGCGGTCTCGCCTCGACCAACCGCAACGGACAGGCTGCTTCCGTCAACTTCCTCGACGGTGGCGGTGCCGCTCCATTGATGGAGAACAAGCCTGCCAACGACGAGAACTCTCGCCAGTACCGCCTCCTCACCCACTTGTACCAGTACTTCGGTGCCCTCCTCGGCTGCTCCGAGTACGGCAACATGGGCTTCCCAGCCTACATGGGCGACACCGGCATGGCCGAGGTTCATCGCTTCATGGCTCTGACCGCCGACGAGAACGAGTACTTCATCCAGCAGGTCGGCCTCTCCGCCGCCTCCTTCGGCGTGACCGAGGACGATGTCACCGCTGTTGGCAAAGCCCTCACCGACACCTTCAACTACCGCTGCGCACCAGCGGCCGCTGTCCTGCCCATGGCCGAGCCAGAGCTCCAGGCCATCTGCCAGGCTGAGGACTGCCCTATCTCCCCGAACGCCACCTGCGACGCCTACCCAGCTGTCATGAAGCCCGCAGAGGCCACCTCTCCCGCTTCCGGCGGCAACAGCTCCATGGACGGTTCCGCCACCATGTCCGCCCCAGCTGGCGCCACTTCCACCCCCGCCTCTTACACTGGTTCCGCCGGCAAGGCTGCCGCTGGTGTCGCTGCCATCGGTGGTGCCATCTTCGCCGCTTTCTTGTAAGAGGTTGTGGTTTGATATCCTGATACCCCCTGGCTCTGCAATAGGAGCAACGATGTCAATGGAAAGATGAAGGAACAAAAACACGTCGATCATTTGTACGATGATGAGAGGTGTATAATGTTAATTTTTTCGAAAATGTCAATACCTTTTGATCTCTTTGCCTTGTGGTCCTCGTCGTGTCTGTCGTTTCCTTTACACGCTGCCTTCTTCGCTCGCACAGTGCGCTTCGTAACTGGGCTATCGACAACGCTTCCGAAAGCTGTCGTAAAAGAGCCATGCCGACCTTTGTTAGCCAGCAACGCTTCATCACCGTAAGCCGGCAGCGCTCAATGCGTTCCCACAAAATACACCTCGGACCGATCGTTGCTTTGCACTGTGCAGTAAACTACCATATTGTGTCGCAGATCAAGCAGAGCTGTCCTCACGCCATGTCACATCCATCCCAACCCATATGTATGTCGAAGCTTCGTCGCCATGGAAGTCATGTCATAAAACGCCCTCCACGTCCCGTTTCGATACAGCAACCCACCGCCGAGACTTGCATTCGAATTCGAGTCCAACCAACCCCATCTACACTCCCTTTGCGAGAGAAGGACGCACAACCTGACGAACACCTTAACGTCATGGAATCTGCGACTATCGACAGCACGCACATTGGAATACCTCCCGATTGGGTGTGGCAGAGCTGCGCTCGTACGGGTACATGCAGCCTGCAAGCGATCAGGTCCGGAGCAGAGCTTGAGGTGGATGTCTTGAGCTACGACTGCATGAACTTGACGGGTACGAGCTCTTTGACGGCTGGCTGTCAGTAGTCTAGCTTGCCGTATTGAAAGCTGCAGCAGAGTACAGTATTGACGATACGAGGGATGTGATAAGAAATCGTCCATTACCGTCATCTAGATATGTACACAGTCGTCCAATACCGGAAACACGCTTCGAACGCACGAGAACAAGCTTTCAATCCCTCCCTCCACCTCATCACGTCCTCAACTCCGCAAAGATGTACGGAAAGATAACCACACAAGCCTTCCAGAAAACTCCGACACTTCCCACAGCTCTCAATGGCGCCTTGCCCAAGCCACCACTCGTAATGTAAATCCAAATCGAATACAGCGCGACCGCAAAGAAGTGGTAGAACAACACAAACGGCCTGCGGATGATGCCCGCCAGTAGACCCACCGGTCCATCTACGCAGTTGCCTCCCAGCTTGAAATACTGGAAACATCCCATCTGCAGTGCTTTGAGCTGGGAGTCTTCGGCTGCGAAGAGCGAGTAAAGCGCTTGAGCGAGGATGTTGATGACTGACGTCAAGTTCTTGCGTTGCCAGTGGAAAGTGCGCATGGTGGAGAGGACGAGGGTGGTATCTTCCAAAGAAGGTACCTTTGAGGGATGGAGCAGTTCGGAGAGCAGGACTACGTCGGTGAAGGCAACTGTCATGCCGCCGCCGGTGAGAGGGTGACGCATATTCATGGCATCGCCGAGAATAAGGAGGCCTGGAGTAATGTTCGTCGTTGGTGGGAGCCATGAATTGGGCATCGAGCGGAGGCGATCCTTTGATAGTGCGGTCTCAAAGGCAGGACGCACGGCGGCTGGGAGAGCTGGAAGAACGACATTTTTAAGATGGGCTTTCACGCCGCCTGCTGCGAGGGACGCGGAGGGTGTGTTCTCTGGGATGTCGATGAGTGCGCGGGTCTCGTGGGTGCCGATCTGGTAGAGGAGGATTGGAGCGCTGTCGGAGAGGATGACATGTCCGTGATGAGGCATTGGGAGCTCAGCATCGATCAGTTCAAGCGCCCAGAACTTTGATTTGGCGACAGGCGCATCGGTGCGGAACTGTTTGCGGAATTTGCTGGCGTAGCCGTCCGCAATGAGGGTGAGGCCACCGAAGAAGGAGTCTTGCTCGCCAGAAACGGTCGCTTCCACGCCCAGGACTTGGCCGGAGTAGTCGCTTCGGATGAGGTCTGTCGCGGTCGCTTCGACGACTGTGACGTTGGGATTCGACATGGCCTTTTCTCGTAACCGGCGGATGAATCGTCCATGGTGAAAGGATCGTCCCTCTGGCCTCTTTCTCTTCATTCCGCGCATCTCGTCTGTCCGGCTCTTCTCGTCTGACACCTCCGCACTCGCGTCCGCAGGATATGGAATACGCACTTCCTCTCCATGGTAAATCACATCATATCCAAACACCTTAATCGCATCGATTTCCTCCAAACAATCGCGTAGTCCAAGCTTTTCCAGTGCTTGCACGCCTCCTGGCTGCAGCAGTTCGCCGACAATTCGATCCGGTTCCTTCAATGACTTCTCCAAGAGTATGACGCTTCTTCCCTGGTTTCCCAATGACCATGCTATCGCACAGCCAAAGATGCCGGCGCCGACGACCACCACATCCGCTTCATGGTGTTCCGTGCGTCGCACTTTCTCGGCTTCATATCGTCGTGTTGATTGCGCCGGAGCCGAAGGGCGTTGGACGGACATTGTTCGTATCGTTTTCGCGTTGTATGGTCGAATTAATTATCCCTCGCGTCGTTGCTGGTGTAAAGAGCGTGGTGAGTGTGTGTGGTGCAGGAGAGGAAGTGGCAATGCTCGTCACCAACGACTAAGGTATCGTACCACAATGCCGAGAGCAACTTTCTCGCTTTGACGGACAGGGATTGGGATTCAGGGTCTACCCCTACCTTCGCGATCTCCAAGCGTGAGATCTCAGACCACGATCGCACGTCTAAACCTTAGTGCGATGAACGACAGATCGGACATCGGATCTGCTGTTTCACGTCAATGCGGCAGTCTGCTTGCACATGGTCATGTCTGGGGAAGTGCCCAGTATGTATTGCTCTACTTAGAGTGTTGCGAGGGACCATCTTCGTCTACTTGCTTCATGGAACAGACATGGACACAATCGGCACACTCAAGGCGCTGCCTGCAACTGGGCTTCGACCGCTAGCTTATAGAGTTGATCGTCCGAGATGACCTTGTCGAGGTATTGCTGCATCAATACTGACGATCCAAGGACTACGGAGCGTTGGTCGTTGCAACAGCGGACGATAACGCGAGGTCTCCGGCGGATCCTCGCATATGCCCATTGCATTGTCCGACTTGTGAACAGCAGACGATCCTGGTCGGCTTGGAGTCTTCCAACAACCACGACTACCGGCAACACCGAGAGTAATCGCATTTGGTATCAATATGCTGGGAATGCCGTAGTCTTCATATCCAAAATGCCGTGTCAATCCTCGTCCTCACTGACCTCCTCTCCGGCCTCCCTCATCTTAGCCTTCCTCTCCGTTTTCCTCTTCTTCTTCTTCTCCAACAGATCTTTCAACTTTCTTGCCACTCCAAAGCTTCCATTCGTATCCGCTCCACACGCCGCACAACTCTTTTTCTTCTCCTTCACATACCTCCCCATCGCACATTTCTCACAGAAATAATGCCCGCACTTTGTCACCACCGGATTCTTATACCCCTCTTTGCATATCACACATGCGAATGGGATCTTCTCCAACATCTTCTCCTCTTCGTCCATGTCGTCGTCGCCTCCCTTGCCGTCTGCGCCAGCTTTCTTCTTTTTACTGCCAACACTTTCCCACTCTTTGTCCAGCTGCCAACCTTGCTTGTAATCCTCACGGGCATGCAGGAATTTGCAGCTGTCGCCGAAGCCGCAGAATCCGGTCTGTTTGTAGTCCTTGCAAACATCCGGCGCAAAATCGGTGACTGTAATCGTGCGGACGTTGGTGGGCGCTTTCACGGGGCCCATTTGGCGAGCATCGGGATTTCTGGAGATGAAGGTCGAGTATTGCGCTGTGCCTTGGTATGTGCCCTGTTCTCTTTCTGATGCCGTCTCTGCAGCATCTTTGCCCGGCTTCGCATTTGCGCCAGCGTCTTTCGCGGCCAAAGCGGCATCTGTATACCAATTCGAGGCTTTTGTCGCATCATCGTTCGCGCTGAGGGTAGTCGTGCGATCTGCTGCGAAAGCGGTCGATTTACTGAGATCTTGCGCTCGTCGTGGGCCTGTGTTGCTGGTTGTTACTCCTTCCCTCTTCCGTCGCTTCACTCGCACGCCGCCTTCATCGTCGGCGTAGTCGGATTCAGAAGCGGATTGGTCTTCTGGAGGAGGAGTCGCGGGTCGTTTACGGAGATTAGCTTTGTTGGTGCGCTTCTTGAAGACGGGTGCTGCTACGTCGGCCATGTTTGTGAAAAGATGGCAGTGGTATGTTGAGGAAAAGAAATGTTCACTGTCTTCAAAGATCTATGGTAAACCTGGAAGCTCTCACAATTCCATCTCGAAAGTGGCTGACGTGCTGACAAACTGTGGCGGAGCGCTACTCCAGATTTGGATGTTATGAGAAAGCCGCGGAGCGTTTCATGTGCAGACCAGCGAACTCTTCTGTTTTGCCATGAGTCGAGGGCGACGGGAGTTCACCGTTGGGTTCGCAGACGAGGACATGTCGCAATATTCTCCTGAAGTCGTTCGTCTCATGTTTCGTCCTCATTCACGTGTCTGCACACATCCAACGACATCATCCGTTGAAAGATCCCAAGTCCGGGTCCAATAATTGGTGTGTGTTTGTTGACATCCGGGTCCAAGAGTCGTCAAACTCTCTCACGCACAGCCGGCCGCTGTGCTCTGACGCGTGCGCACATCTTCGTCTCGGCACAGCACCTTTCGCAGCAACAACCCCTCTTTATTCTCTCTTTTGTCTTCACCGTCTTGGAACAATACGCACAGCAGTGTCAACTGGAATGGCCGCACATACTCCGCTGTAGAGAGGCTGATCACGGCGCGAACGACCACCACAGGGAGGAGTGGACTCGGAAATCCTGCTACACGTTCCGCGTTGCATATCGCATTGCATTGCATGACATAGCAGCAAGCGCCCATCGTCTTCCGTCCGACCTCTTCTCTTCTCTTCTTTCTTCCGGATACTCGAGACGCTCATTCGTTTTCCCGATTCCAGGACCGCGAGGGTCTATTGTTTCGAATTGTGAGACCTGCACACCTGGACCGAACCACCGAGCTGCGGACTCCCGAGACACCACCACTGCGTATAGTCGCCAGAGACAGGACCTTCTTTCGACAGATTTCATTCTTCTCCTAATCATAAATCACAACCCTACCGCCGCAAGATGGCGACAGCAGCAAATCCGCCGCCCGGAGCGGTGCCAACCAATGGCCAAGCAGATCCATTCACCAACTCGCCTTCCCTTTCACAACCTGGAGCAATGCGGTTCGCGCCATTTGATAATGAGCAATTCTCGGTCTACTCCACAAACTCGCCCGCGTCCGCCAAACAAGCGCTCGAAGCTCATCTCAAGGCGACCGACGCCCGTATTCAAGATGCATCAAGATTGGGTCAGACTTTGGTACAACAACGCAGAGATTTGGCGTCAAAATTGAAAGAGGTGGAGCAGATACAACAGGATGATCAAGTACCGGAGGATCTGCGAGGCAAGCTGACCGAGCTGGAGCGCGAGTACAATGAAATTGGGCGCGAATCTGCGCGAGCCTTTCTCCCTCGCTCGAGAATGGTCAGTGAGAACAATCCCGATACGAATCCAGGCGCATCGGTCATATCTGGCTCTGGCCGCGAGTCACCCACAAAGATGACTGCTCCATCCAGACGTCAGCGTAATCAGCCCAGCAATCGTGTACATGATATTGAATTCGCAACCGAGATTAGTACCTCCTTGCTCGCTCAAGTCAGACAATTGCAGGCTGCGTTGGCAGAGAAGGACGAGACGCTCAGGGAGACAGTATCCGCCAGAGCACAACTGGAGTCGGAAGTTACTGGCCTGGTCCAGCGAATCAGACATATGGACGAGAGCGAGCAGAAGTACAAAGACGAAAATTGGAATCTGGAGACAAGACTACAAGATACGGAGGGCACGCTGAAGGAGACCATGGACAAGGAGAACCGACTCGCACAAGCGATCAAGGCGATGCAGTCCGAGAAGGCGGCCACTGAGCGAGAGTTGGATGACCTACGAGTGTCTCACGATAGGCTCAGCGAGGACCATGCCATGGCGAAAAAGGTGCAAGAATCTGATTTGCACGGTCTGCGTCGAGATCTCAATTCGTTCGAGACCGAGAAAGAGAGGATGCAACGGAAGATTGCAGAATTGACATCGCAGAACACCGAGCTCGCAAAGGCTGTATCGTATCGCATGGGTCCCGGCGTGCAGCAATCCGACACGGACTTCGTCTCTGCGGAAGAGAACACAAGATCTGACGAGGACGTCTACCCCAGCGAGCCCACTTCACCCGTCAAAGGAACTCCAGCGCGCCATGGCATGCTCGAATCCGAGACGCTGAAGTCCAGTCTCAATCACGCGCATCGCATGATTCAGAACTTGAAGAACAACATACACCGGGAGAAGACCGAGAAGATTGAGCTCAAGCGCATGCTGCAGGATGCTCGCGATGACCTGGAGAACAGGCGCGATTCCACGGGCGCTGCGAACATCGCAAAGAGGCGCAAGAACGAGGCTGAAGGTGTCAAATTCAAGAAGTCTGGCAACCTTGGCCGTCTTGGCGCTGCTCGATCAAGCACGACAGAGATCATGGACGATGAGCCGGATTGGGACGATTACGAAGGGGAGAACACTCCAAGCAAGGCCAGGTCTGGTGGGCTTATGGCCGGCGGCGTGATGGCTGGTGCGACTGGTGCAGCTTTCTTGAGCCGGTCCGATGCCGACACTTCGGATGCTTTCGAGACGGCGAACGAACGCGAGACGACCACCGAAAGCGAAGCCTTTGCGACCGGCAATGAAGATTTCGGTGACGATACGGAAGGCGAACTGACAGAAACCGAAGATGCATCTCGTGGTATGATGCGTCCCGTCGGCACGCTTTCATCCAAGCCAGGCGACAGAGCTTCCTACATGTCAACTGCTTCAGCTTCTGGTGACGACGATACAGAGATCATTCACACGCCCGTGCAAGCCCAGCATGCCAAGTACAAGCTTCGAAACCTGCGAGGTGTCAGGAGATCCGGACGTGTCAGTGACATCGCCGCAGATTCGCCAGGTAACAACAGTCCCTCGTCAACTTTCGATACTCCCCCGCCACAGGGCATGCAAAGTCTGGGCGATGAACTGGATGCTCTGGACGAGGACAGTCTCGAAGGTACTCCGGCTTCAATGCGCTCGACCGACGACGATCTGGCTCAATCGACTCCTGGTACTTCGAGGCATTACAGCGTCGACCCAGATACCCCTTCTAGAGCAGCCGACGGACTTGATAATGGGCAGGTCGATCTGCCATCGCAACGTGAGCTCAATGTTGCCAGGCCTGCAATGGTCGACTCTGGCATGATGACCGATCCATGGGAGCCTGAGTCGAAGCCAGTTGTCACAGCAGCAGCCGAAGTACAACCCGAGCAGCAGTCAGTCAGGGATCGTGCTGTCGACATGGTTGGTGGTGCACTGGCTGGCTTTGGTGTCAGTCGTGTCATTGGCAGTGGTCAGGAGAATCCAGAAGAGATTCACCCTGGCGCTGCCAGAGACGTCACCAGCGGAACGGGCGAACAGAAGACGATCCGCCCAGCTCTGTCCATGTCAAGCATCGATTCGCAGGACTATGAGCCGGCGGTTGGTGAGGACACTCCTCGGGCCGGTAAAAACGCCCCTCGAGCCGACATCTCCCACTCAGGCTTCCAGACGAGAGATTTCCCATATGCTCAATCCGGGTTCCAGACCAAAGAGTTCCCATATGCCCAGTCCGGCTTCCAGACAAGAGACTTTCCATATGCACAATCTGGCTTTCAGACCAGAGATTTCCCATACGCCCACACTGGAACAGCAGCCGAAAGCATCGAAGCCGACGGGTCCAAAGGCTTTTCACCCAGCGCCATCGGAACAGCGACTCAAGTTCACAGAGCCAGTGTATCTGACTCCAGTTTCCAAACCAGGGACTTCCCGTACGCCTCTATTGGTACAGCACCTAATGAAGCCAATGTCACTCATTTCGGCTCTCAAACTAAAGATTTCCCATACATTCATGCTGGATCAGATGGGATCCCGAATGCGAATGTCACACATTTCGGCTCCCAAACTAAAGACTTCCCATACATTCATACTGGATCAGATGGCATCACGAATGCGAATGTCGTCCACTTCGGCTCCCAAACCAAAGATTTTCCCTACACTCATACTGGATCAGATGGCTTCGATCATGAGAAAGCCATGGGTGTCATCCCTGGCACCCAAGTTGCAGCTCCTGGTGTCGGCTTCTTCGGCATGACTGGGCCAGCTCATGCTCTGAGATCTAGGCGGAGCTCAGAGGCCATGCCAGCATCCGAGCGCAACATGTCCATTGCGACACCTGAGCCTCCCGTTCTATCTCGTGCTGCTGTGCTCGAACAGGGTTCTCAGACAAATGTTTCCGGCCAAGACATCGACAGCATGATCAAGAACAAGAAAGCTGTCGTGGTACGACCATCCACAAGAGACTTCGGAGTCTCACCATTGAGGGTTTGGAAGGCTCCGCCTACCGCAGTCGTTCCAGCCATTCCAGAATCTCCCACCAAGATTCGCTTCAGCGAACACGGCCGGACCATGTACGAGGCTCCTACCCTTGCGACGCCCGCGCGCCCCACCAGTGCTGGCAGTACTCGTGAAAGAGTGCTGGTCGGAGCTCCTCCTCTTCCGCCCGACCACAACCAGAAGATCGCGGCAGCCGCTCAACAGGCTCCCGGCACGCCTGTTGCAGGTCCTTCATTCGGCGCTATGGGTCCACCTACTATGCCTGCATCTGCGTACAAGCGACCAAAGACGCCCGCATCTCGCGACGGTACAACACCACGACCTGCAGGTATGAAGTCTTTCAGACCACCACAGTCGCCGTCAGGCACAAGCCGCATGTCGCGTAGGACATCTGTGTCATCGTTCGCCTCTGAGCTGGATGAGCGCTTCAACATTACTCGCGGCCACATCTTGTACCCGAACGATGTCGAACCTTCCACCGACCCGAGAATGATTCAAGCCATCACGCAGACGATGATTGGAGAGTACCTCTGGAAGTACACCCGTAAAGCAGGCCGCAGCGAAGCATCTACAACACGCCACCGGAGATTCTTCTGGATTCACCCGTACACCAGGACCCTCTACTGGAGCGAACAAGACCCCAGCACAGCCGGTAAGAACATGCTCAAAGCCAAGAGCGTCGCCATCGACGCCGTTCGCGTGATCACAGACGATAACGCATATCCACCCGGCCTGCACCGCAAGACCATCGTGGTCATCACTCCTGGTCGTGAAATACTCTTCACAGCACCAACAGGTCAACGCCACGAGACGTGGTTCAACTCATTGTCCTACCTTCTCCTCCGCACAGAAGGCCAGCAGAACCAGAATGTCGACGGCATGACTCAAGATGACCTAGAGGAGTTCAACCCTTCCGCCGGCAGGTCGCTTCGACAAAGCATCTCTCGTGTCACGGGTCGTAGCCAGTCCCGTCAGTCTCGCACCAGTCTAAGCAGCTACAACAGCCGCACAACGCGCGGCGCCAGTCCCGTGAAACGCGGCGAGGTCGCCAACTCTCTCAATCAACGAGCAGGCGCGACGTCTCAGCAATCGTCCCGCCTCGGCGACACTATTCCTTCGCTGCACCCGACAAGCGCCGAACAGAGAGGTCCGGTGCACGGCAGCTCGAGAGGTCGCTTCAGCTCCGTTGCGAGTCGATTCGGACGATCGTCGAGTCGCACGCCTGCGGATCCGGCGGCGATATATGATGCGAGTGTCGCGGCGGATAGTGCGGAGGATTTGAGGGCTGTAATTGAACGGCAGGAGAGAGAGGCGGATCGGTTGGAGAATGTGAGGGCTTGTTGTGATGGTAAGTCGACATGCTGATGGTCCTCACGCCGCGGATTTGCTAACATTTTTCAAACAGGAAAACATGACGTCGGATCGTTGTCGAGGAGTGGAAAGCATGGGAGGCATTCGCATTCGCATAAGTGAGGTGTGTCGCTATCAGCGCGGATACTGGGTGGTTGTTTCCTTTCCTATGTCGCTTTTCTTTACGGCCGTTGCGTGCGTTTCACGGCCGCTGACTCTCGTTGTGGAATCTCCGGTATTCTTTGCGTGAGGAAGATCAATTGTTGTGGGCAGAAGGGAGCTGTGCCATCTTAATGGCATGACTCGCGAGTTGCTGCAGAAGATGGATTGAAATAGACCTGACTGTAATGTCTACACCACGCTGCTGCCTTTCCTCCGCTGATCTCATTTGCTGCTCACAAGGTCGAAAGAAAAATTGCCCTTCATCGTCTACGCTGTTTTGTGTTCGTTCTCAAAATTCCCTTGCTCGCTCGACCATTCCCAAACCAACCGCTCCTCCGCGACCATCCTTCCAGCCGAATCGTCTCGCAATCACGTCCACCACTCTGCAACATTCTTGACGTCCCAATGCACTTCTCTCGTCGCATCGGTCCGGGAGTTCTTGTCAACGTGTGGCATAGACAAAGGGCGGGTTCTTGTCCGACTTCGTGCACGGATGGGTGACTCGGCCAGGGGCATTCGATGAGCCTGCGTTGACTTCCTAGAATCACGTAGACATCAGTAAAAAGCACAGCACTCGACAAATCCACGATCAAATATGTACACCATTTGCATTCACCGTTGCTTCTTTCTGAATCCTGACCCGGCTATAGATGTTAACGTGCTGTCTCGCGGACTAGGACGCAGGGAAGACGCGGAAGGAGGAACGAAAACGGGGAAACATATATTAGGAAACGGGACTGCGATCGTTGCGGCGAAGAGTATGGTGAGGATTGTCGAGATGGTGAGGAGATGCATGTTTGCGAATGGATATTGGCCGAGTGGATAAGATCTGATGGATGAGGTCTTCGGATGGTGCGTTTCCTGAAGGCACTGGATAGGTCGGAGATCTGGTGGTGTTGTGATGAGCAGTTTATCGGGATCGGCAATGGATTCATAGCGTGACCAATGTATGGAGCATAAATTGCGGAACGAATCTACAGCAAAGCGAACGACCAGCCGAGTGACTGATCAGTAGAACGAAACAACAGCGACTATGACGGACGCCGAACCGACAGAACAGCAAAGCGAGTGAGCAGCGGAGCACATAAGCAGCAGAGGAATGATCAAAATCGATCCTTCGCGCCACTGACGTTCCGGGGAGCTGTTGCCATAAACACTCCGCCCTCCTGTCAGTTGCTGTCCATCTCATCTGCTGATCACGGTGCACAACAATGGCTCCTTCTCAGTGTCCTTTGCGCTGGTCGCTCAGAGGAATTGTTCGATGCCCAACCTCGTACACAAAACGCAATCTGTGCGTCCTCCGAACGAATCGCGCCGCAACCGCTTCCACCACGAAAGAAAATATTCGACTTCCGACTCCTTTCTCGTCGACGCTTGTCTGTCATTGCGTGGCTTAGATTGATTGGAGGGTTCGACTATTCCGAGCAACCATGGCCCGGTCGGTTGGGTACCGGCGGGTATACAATGCTGCCCTGGAGCAAAAATCAGCGAAGGAACAGAATGCACACTGGTGATCGACAGTATTTTAAACATACGCCCTGGCATTCGCCTCGAGTACCACCGTCTTTCGAATCCTGTGAATAATGGTCAGTACGGGTAGTGCATCTGGAGCGAAGGACGTTGGAAACGTACGGAAGCGGGAATTGGGGCCGCGACTGCTGCAACGAAAAGTATGGCCAGCGTGGAGACCGTGAGGAGATGCATGTTTGCGAGGCAATCCCGATGAGGTGGATGCGGTGAGGTCTTGGATGTCTTGACTATGGTTTCCGTCCGCGAGAGGTGTGACTCGAGTCTGTCGTGTGTAACGCTTAACCTATTGCCTTGGTTCGTGGTAGACAGTGGTGGACCGATTGATGGAGGTCTGATCCAGCGTTGGTAAAGGTCTCGAGTGCTGGAAGAACTCGGTCGGAAAGGTGTCAGCATGACAGTGGCCTCCTGTTTTCCTTACAAGGGTTAGATCTCCTCATCATCAGCACATCTTGAGTCCGGATTCGGACTGTCGCTGGTGTCAGCAATTTCCCTCTCGTGTCAAATCATCTCTGCTCTTATTAATGTTCTGCAAAAAGAGGCGACACCAATCTCAATGCCGATGGCATTGTGAATCGCATATGGCGAGATTCATCCACTGACATTCACCGCCATCACACCCGAGCTAATCCCTGCACCCCGCGTCTATCAAAGTCAAACCCGCCAGGGACGAAGCTACTGCAGGTACAGAACCCGTGAGCTGTGGGACCCCACCTCTTGTCTGCGGGAGTACTGTGCTGCTGGGGCGAGGTTGCTCGCCCGAGATGCGGTAGTGGCTACGAATGAGAGAGGAGTACTCGGGTGAGGGGAAGGAAGGAAGAGGTATATGTACTTTGACCTGAAAGGTAGCACAGCCATCGAATCCCATTCTCTGCAGTGCCACCTTGCGGACTTGCGTTCCTCACCTCTGTCTCCCGTATTCGCCGACGCAGAAGGAAATAATGGCTCTCACGCTCCAAGACAAAGCTGCTCTCGTGACCGGCGGTGGTTCGGGAATCTGCCTCGAGCTCGCTCGCAAGCTCCTGAAAGCCGGCTGCAATGTGATGATCGCCGACCTTGCTCTGCGTCCGGAAGCGAAAGATGTGGTTGCGGAGTGGAAAGAAGGACGAGTCATCTTCGTCGAGACGGATGTCGGCGACTGGAAGCAGCTGCAAGCTGCTTTCGATAAGACGATTGAGGCGTTCGGCCGCTTGGATATCGTTGTACCTGGAGCTGGCTTGTTCGAGCCGGTATGTCTTGGTGATGTGGTTCCGATGGACATATTTGCTGATTCTATCCTCAGAAATGGTCCAGCTTCTGGGAGTTCAATACTGGCAAGGATACGATCGATTCATCGTCGTTCAAGGTTTTTGACATAAACATCAACCACCCTATTCGAGCCACGCAGCTGGCAATCGACTATTTCATGCGTCAAGGACTCGGGTCCGGATCCGTGTGCTTGATCTCGTCAATTGCGGCGCAGATGACTCTGTTGCCGGTGCCATTGTACGTACGCATCTCATCGCTGCCAGTAAGCTCGTCTGTTGATTTGCGTGCAACACAGATACTGCGCTTCGAAGCACGCCATCTCTGCCTTCACTCGCTCCATGGCGCTGCTTGAACCCGCAAAGAACATTCGCATCACAGCTGTGGCTCCAGGAATCGTCAAGACTCCTCTTTGGCCCTCGGAAAGACTGGACTGGGTGGATGATAGTCAAGACGCCTGGGTCACCACGAGCCAGGTAGCGGATGTGATGATCGATCTCATCACCAAGCCTGAATATGTAGGTGGCACAGTGCTGGAAGTGGGTGCAGATGCCGTGAGGTCGGTCGAGGCGTTGAAAGATGCCGGTCCGCAGGGAGCAGGTTTCACGATTGCCAAGATTGCGGACGGGTTCAATGATGTGTTTCCAATGTTGGAGAAGAACTTCGGGAAGTAATTCGTGACTAGGCTGTCAGATATGTTAGCATTTAGTTCCGCAAGGAATGGTCTATGCACCGATGCATGTGTGGAGCTGTGTGTCAAAATGTTTTGGTTCACATGACCGCGTAGCATTTCTCTGCTACTCTCGTTATACTTCCAGGAGTCTTGCTAGAGCTACAATCCCATTAGGTGTGGTAGGGGTGAAGTGCATCGCGTATCGGCCGTACGGCCACGTGGAAGTGCTATGCAGGGATGAGATCTTGGAGCGTCATGATCCATCGTACATGAACTAGCGAGTATAGGAGCTCTTGGAACGAGAGCTAGCAGTATCTCCGGAGTCTGCTGATTCCAATAGTGCTCACGTCTGTTCGATATGACGGCTCGCTTCTGGGCACTGCTGTAGTATCCAATCGTCCACGGCACATTTGGTCCTCGATTGCGCTCTGAGTGAAACCTGCTGATGGTCGATTGGCATTCCCGCTGAGATAGTTTTCAATCAGCTGAACTCGTTCGCCGGCCTGAGAGACGGGAAGCGGACGCATCGGTCACAAAGGACCTTCAAACGGGCAACGGGTCATCGCTTCGGAGCTGGTCAAGGAACCACATCGTCATGCCCAACTTGCTAGACAGCGGACCGGTTCAACGTCGGAAATGGCAGGGGTGCTCCGGCATGAGATCATCCACACGCCGAGTCTCTGGAGTCATCCTCAACCTTTGACAGTCCATGGAGCAAACGAGAATCGCAGGTGATCCGAGCTGCTTTCCCTCATAAATCGACATGGCCTCAACGGACGCACTGCACATCGAGCGCACGGCCGATCACAACCATGATCATGCGATGGCTTACCGGGAAGGGGTCAACCTTGAATCTGCGACGTGTCGACCACGAATTTCTCGGACTGGAACCGCTGACAAAGCTCTGACCGAGGCTGGAGAGGACGGTCAGAAAGATCTTACACTAAGCCGCAAGGACTCCAAAGGCTCGCCGTCCATGCAGGTCACCGTCGAAGAGTGCGAGACGGACCTTTCTAAACCCGAAGAAGCCGGAAATGCAGAAAGAGCCCATGAGAGCCACGAATCGAACGCCAGGACTTGCAGCGAGAGCATTCATTCCAATGGACTCCAAGTCATTCCTGATGGCAAAGCTAGAGTGCGGGCGTACTCTTCCTCCATGGCGAGATTGGCAGAGGATTCCCTGAAGGGCTTGAACATCGCAAAGGAGTCGTCAGATGCCCGAACCGCGCTGGCACTGCGGAATGGTCTGGCAGAGCCAATGTTGCCTGTCAAGAGCGTATGGAGTCCGGAGAGCGAGCCAGATAGCTATGGATTCGAGATACAGGCCAAATATTATGCGGACGAGCTCTGAATGGAGGGACTCGTATGCTGTCGGATTGTCCGACCCATGTCACCCTCGACACGACCTCATCCGTACGATGGTGCGTCGCATGGCAGAAATAGACTCACGAGATGGAATTTGGGATGGATTGCGACAATGTCGATGACACGGGCGTGTTGACGTTGGACTGGAGCTACACCACGAACGAAGCGCAAAAGATTGAGGATTTTAGGTCTTGGCGGCAATGTTTGACATCACTTTACGAGACGACGTCCATCACATGCGGCCTCGATCGCAAAGACTGGTCATGATTTCGTTGATGCTTTGCTACAAATATATGTACTTAGAAGCTGTCCTACAGAGTCGTCAGAGGCCGCCGCGCACTTCCGTGTGCCATATTCCTCCCTAATTCCTGAACAACGCCTCTGTCTGGATGAATCCATTCTGATTATCCGACCACCTGATCTGATTGACGCCGTTCAACGACAACGGGAATCGAGTGCCTACGGTATTGTGATTGTAGATATTCACCTTCGAGTTCTCGATCGAAGTAATGCGAGACTGGCAGACCGCTCCACTGCCCTGGTCCGAGCACGAAGTGCTGTAGTTGTTAAAGAAGGAGTACTCTCCCGCGCCGTAGATGAAGATGTTGCCCGAGTTGGCGACACGCAGGCCCCAGCCATTGGCGGCGGGGATGTTCGATTTGTCTCCGTCCGTAATGAAGTCGTTCGATGGGTACTGCGGGTCGTTCAAGGCGGTGACGACTGGGAATGGGAGTCTCGCGTTGGGGTTAGCTTGGTAGTAGGCTGTCTCAGTCTGGATCTGTCCGGCGTAGACGTTGTTCGCGCCTCCGAACTGGTATTGGTAGCGTTGGTTGTGCTCTACACCTGTGCCCACCATCCAAACCGGGCCGTTGGTGCTCTGGTCGAGAAGGCCTCGCCCGGTGTAGATGGTGATCTGTCGCAGAGCATTGTCCTCAACATCATGATCGGCAGTCCAGAGCCAGACGTTCTCGAGGTAGAGCCCCGCTGAGTTGCGATTGATGTGAAGCTGCAAATAGCCTGAGATGCAGTTTGCGTTTATGGTGGAGACCGATGCTGTGGTACCCGGCGTCTTCGGGCAGTTTGCGAGGGAGAGGTTGCTACCGGCAAAGCCTCCTATCCGCGTGTGAACATCCCACAGACCGCTTGGAGTACCTGCGGGAGCGACCAGGTTGTATTGGATCAAGATGGCGCCAACCTGTTTGCCCTGCGTGCTGACAATCGTGTCCGACCATTCGATGCTCCCACTTTCGCCCGTGTTACCAATTTTCACCACAGGCTGCGGGTTGGAAACGTTGTTGAAGAAGCTTCCCGTGGACAGGATGACTGGAAAGACTTCTCCCACGATCTTGGATCCTGCCGGGATGTAGATGGTCTTGGAGACAAGGTAATCGCCGTGGTCGAGGTACAAGACTTTGCCCTGTGACTTGGCACTGTTGATTGCGTTCTGAAGAGCTGTGGTGTCATCTGTGCGTCCATTGCCTGTGGCTCCCGCGGAGCGAGCACTGAGAAACGAGGACGTCGAAAGGCGCTCGTACTGCGGCTTGCTTCTCTGGTAGTATCTTTTTGATCGTAAGCGTAAGTTTCGACCAATGATCTGCAGACAAATTTGAACTCACTTCCCGTCCGATTGTAAAAGGCTAGAAGGCCTGCTGTTGGGCGTGAAAGGCCCTTGAGACTTGTTTGGCCCAGTTGGGGTGTAAGTGTTTCCTTGCAAGAAACCAGCAATGCTCGAAACCGCACCCACCAATGCTCCACCTGGGCCTTGTATAGCGGTGCGGACATTGCTCAGCCTCACGTTCTCCACAACAAGGCTGCCACCTGCATTGGGCTGCGAGCTCGAGCTGCGCGCAGTCTTAATGCCGATAGCAGTGTTGGTGATAGTCGACTCGATGAATGTTACGGAGCCAACAGTCTGAGCCCCATTCGTATCCAATCCGGACATGTCAAGACCAACCGAGCAGTTGTTGATGTTGATGTTCTGGTAGGTCCAACCCCAATCCCAGATCTGGTTGATGGCTGTCTGGGCATTGTAGAAGGTGAGGTTCCTTGTGGTGAACCTGAAGACGAGGGCACAGATATTAGCACCTTCCCTGACAGCTTCGAGCTGAGAACCAAAAAGCTAGCCAGACACTTTATGCGATGTCGGCATGCTTCAGACTTACTGTTGGTTGCCCCAGTTCGCGCCGTAGCGTCCGCCATAAAAGATCAGATCGTTCATGAAGCCTCCGCTGCCCGACTCGCAGAATATCCCCTGGTGCTGAGTACCGGATGCACTGCTCATCTTGAAGACGAGATTCTGAAGGGATGTGGCTTGCGAGCTTGGCCAGTGAAGACCAGTGATGGCACTCGATGCAGGCACAGCTGTCATATCGATGACGAGATTGCGGATCTGTCTCCAGAAGACGTTGGTGGCGCTAAGCAGAATGTCAGTAAAGGAGAAGTGGCTCGGAACATTGGGCACGATCTTACCCATAGCCTAAAGCGCCGCCAGCTTGGTATCTAAATAAAGGGCACAAAGATTAGCAAGCGCTCATGAACGCTCCTTTGAGCGGCAAGTCAGCGTAGGTGATAAAACGCACGGGTTGCTGTCAATGACTCCCAGTCCTCCAGAAAATCGTGGAGCCGCCTTGATGACTGGCATGCAACCCGGCAAGGGGTTTCCGATCAAATTCGTGTAATAGTACTGAATGATCGACGCCGAGACTACGTATGTGCCGGCAGGAAAGTACACGACAGCTGGAGTCGTGGTCGTCGAGCCGCAGGATCCCGGCGCACAACGACTGCCACTGCTGATCGCAGCATTGATAGCAGCAGTATCATCGGTGACTCCATCTCCCTTTGCACCTATCCCATCAGGTCAGCATGTTGTAAAGTAGGTAATTCCAGGGATGAACGGACCGAAGCTCTTGACGTTTCGAAACACCTGATATCCAGATGGATTCGAATTGAAAGCAGCGACTCCTCGATGACCAATGCTCTCCATCCAGAAGTCGCAGGAGGCGGCCGCAGCTGAGATTGATTGGGACTGAACCTGCGTTTGAGACTGCGTGTTGGGTCGCAGTGCATTCAAGGCTGAAGTGCTAGGTCCATTGTAATTGGTGTAGCTGTCTGATGTCAGTCAATCTTTCAACATCTCAAGAGAGACCCCCGCTCACTTTGAGAACGTGCTCAAGGCTTGTTGCTGCAGTTGCTGAACAGCCTGAGGGACGAAAATCTGGGCATTGGTGCTGCTTGCAGCGAGAAGCGGCAGAAGCCATTGACTGAAATGCATCTCGAACGTACAGGAGGATTCCACCTACGATAGTAGTGAGAATAGCGAGGATCGAGAGCAAGGCCTCTCGGAGAAAAGGCACGGCACGCATCTCTATATAGAAGTGCTTCGCGCACCACACACGTTCTGCTCGCGCGAGTGTACTTCGATACACGACTCCATAGGGCAACCAACGTGCAGATCCACCGCGTGGAAGGGTGTGAATTGTCTTGCGTGAGGCGCTTCTAGACTCAAGTCGTAAGGGAATGGAGGATGCCTATAGGTACGGTAGGCAGATGAAATCGCCCAGGCCGACCGGAGATTGCTTCCGCTTTGTCAAGTCGACGCCACCAGAGCGTGGAAGGGTTTTCGCCGCCGTTGAATAATACTTCAGGGGGCGGGGAAACGCCAAGCTAGCCGAAAGCAGACGCTGCAATAAATGGCGTCTGACCAGTTAAAAGCGATGATGGTTTACTCCTTCTCGAGATATTGGTGGTCTTGTGGATAATTGAAGGGCACATGCATGCCTTCAGCTTCTCTCACATAGCGTGGCGGAGCATCGCATGACACTTCGTGTTGGAATTGGTTGCAAGACTTGATCACGCCAGAGCTTTCCGCTCGGCTTTCAGAAAGAGGCTTGCATTCACACTTGTAGCCGAGGTCGCTTGAGTGATCAGATGAGATACTGTCTGAGTGGTCTGTTGACTTGAAAGTTGCATCCTTCGACGGACCGAGCTCTTGCAGGCTGAATTTGGGCTTCTGCATTTCGCGCAGTGATGGACACGGCAGTATCGCGACTGTGCTGGCTTGCCGTCTCGTCGCTTAAGCTCTCCAAGCCTTCTCGTCATCCCAGCGAGGGAGTACGAAGGGGAGCTTATCCGGCATTTCTTCAGGATATTCCTTGCCTATCAGACTCATGAGCTCATCGAAAAGCACCCTGTATCCAGCCGGGCTCAAATGCAAGCCGTCGCGAAGAAAGGCTTGCAGTTTCACGTTGCGAGGCAGCTCCATGGACCCAGTAGGCACCGCGTCGTCTACGTGGCCACCGGATTGAAGAATCAGCGCGCTCCAGAAGTCGATGACTTTGATGCCTTCTTCTCGACCGATGTCTCTGACAGCTGCGGCGTACTTCGCTGTGATGTCTGCCTTCCGTTTGATGACATCAGGATAGCTCGGATCGTTTGCTTTGTCGTTCGCGAGACACATCCTTTCATCGACTGGCGGTGGAGTGATGAGGATGAGTTTGACTCCTTCGTGAGCGAGGACCGCCGGATGATTCACGATCGACTTCAAGTTGGCTCTGTATTCGTCGAGAGGAATGTGCTGCTGTGGGCCTCCCGGTGTGTCTGGCAGTCGGGCATCGTTGGCTCCAAAGAAGATGGTGAGAAACCGTACTCGAGCTTGCAATGGACTTGGGAGGGCTCGAGGAACAACCTCTAGTGCTTGTCGCGAATTGTACCCCGAGAGACCGCGATTGACAACGTCCAAGGTTCGAATGTAGGTGTCTGCTAAAGCAGCTGCGAACGCGAAGCCCAGGTCTTGACAACAGGCCTGTTGTGTGATACTACGGGAAGTGTCATTGAAGGGCCGATCATGGCTTGTGGTCTGGGACTTCTCACCTGTCTCCAAAAAGAACAAACTGGTCCATCTTTGATCGCGACTGCTTCAGCCGGTTCGAAGCTGATGTTGTCTTGCGTGGTGATGGAAAGGTGTCGTTTTGCATCCCGGTCGCCCAGGTCTTGCCCGACGTTCTGCCGCGTTGAAGCTAAAAATCGCGACCTTCTTCCCACAACACAGTGAGTTTGTCCTTCGTCCTGTTCGCTCTCAGTCGTCCGTATTGTTTCTCGTCATCGCCGCTTACTAACGCACTCGACCAAGTCGACCTCGTGTGCTATTCTAGGTTGTCAGCCGCCCGGCACGCTGAGGACTTGACCCGCTATCAAGGCCTTTTGGACGTCCGGAAACCAAGTCGTGGATTACGCGCAGGAGAATTCGAGACCTATGATGCGGGACCTGCACCTGCCGGCCGTCCCTTCGACTCCATACTTGCAGCGCGACAGAATTGGCGCACGAGAAGCAGTCTTTGGCCTTGCTGATCGTTGACACCGCAATCGCGTCGCTAGGCCATCAATGGCCCAAAGCTGTCGACATCTGTGGAGTCGGTTCCGTCCGGAATTGTGCATTGAAAATCATGGCTCGAGAAGAGATGCATCGTGGTCTCCCGCTCAATGACATGCGACCGTGCTAGATCCCACCGGCTCGACTATCAATCAGCGTGCAGAGGACCTGTACCAAGTCACAACCCGCAAAGTCCAAGTACAACGACGTCTCGTGTAGCACGTACGTGCAGTTGCGATATGATCATTTCCAATCAAGACTTGCCGTCCGCTCTTTTGATTCATGCAGCATGATGAAATTTCGTCCGGAATGCATGGTCACACAATCCCTGTACAGTGGATGAAACACGAAAATAGTTGGCAGACAGCTTCCTGAATGTGGAGGAGACAATCGGAACCCGGATTTGAGGTGTCAGCCACAGTGAGTCTATGCTGTCACATTTCCAAGCTTGCTCGTACATTGCACTTCACATTTCTCCTCTCGAAGATCACTGTGCATCTCAGCTTGCTGCGCGACGGAAGCCAGAGACGCCGTTCAGATTCGCCAGCTGACAGTCATGGAGCTCCAAGTCATTCCAGCTCGCAATGGTACTGCAACATTCGTACCTGCGGGCAAGACTATCAAGATCATAAATTCCGCGGGAACTCAAGTTGTAGACCTGTGGGCCTTTGCACTACCTAAACCCGAAACAAAGGATTCGGCGAAGACCTCAGGAGGCAACGGCGAGAAAGAAGCAAAGCCTCAGGAAGTAGAAGCACAGTCGACCGCACCGCCGCAAAAGACTCCTGCGCCTGGATCAAAGAAGAAGAAGAGCAACAATGATCTTCCCAGTCAAGAAGAGGCCGAGCAGGCTACACGAGAGGGTCTGGCTCAAGCCGGCGAAGCCGAAGCCACTGCAGAGCAGAAAAGGTCTGGGTGGAGCTCTTATGTTCCTACAAGCTATGTCCCGAGCGTGCCCTCTCTTGGGTTCGGACAAAGGAAGGGCGGAGAAGCCAAAGCCAACCAGGCCGAGACGGAGAAGAATTCAAAGACGTGGGGCTCATATTTCAAGGCTGGTAAAGGCTTTTCATCCTATATTCCAAAGCAGGCAACAGACACGGTGACACAGTTCGCAGGATTTGTAAGTTGTGGTCGCCTTCGCCGAGGGATTCAAGGCGCGAGGTGCTGGTGCTAACAAGATCGCAGCACGAGAGAGACAAGTCCAAGTCTTATCTGCAACAACTTCAAGACTTCTCGAAAACGCCTGTCGGTGCCGTCGGGATGGCTGCGGCGACGGGCTCTGGCTACACATCCTCCCTCTACGCTGGCTACTCCGCCTGGAATGCTGCAAACGCCGCTCACGCTCCTGCGATGGAATTTCTCTCGCTCACGCACACTCGCTCCAGCACGTCCCACCTTCTACCTCAAGTCAACGATATGTTCTTGACGAACCTCCGAGATCCCGTTCTGACGTTGATCGAGGACACGACTACAGCGAAGAGACACGATACTCTCATCCCAGCCTGTGATCCAATGAGATATCGAGATCTTGGAGTTGAGAATTGGGAAAGTCACGGATCTTGCGCTGAGAACTTAGTGCTGGCGCTCAAGGAGTTGAACGAACGTGCTGGACTGAAAGGCGCGAAGGCGATCGGAGCAGAGGTCACCGTCAACTCCGTTCCCGCTCCGCTCAATTTGTTCATGGATGTAAGGTGGGACAACGATGGCACGATGAGACTGGAGAGGGCCGATGGAAAGCCCGGTGAGTTCGTACGTTTGAAGGCCGAAAGAGACGTCGTGGTAGTGATGAGCTCTTGTCCGCAGGATGTCGAAGGCGCGAATGTCAATGGAGCGGAGCCGGCGGACGCAAAGTTTGTGGTCGAAGAAGAAGAGTCTTCAGCGGCTGCAATTAGGAGGACGCAGCCGAAGAAGAAGCCTGCGCCAGTCGCGAGGAAGGCGTCGAGTGCTGCAACGTCGGGTGGAGCGCCGGCGCCTGTCAAGAAGAAGCCGACGCCGATGCCTGCGAGTCAGCCATCCGATCAATCTGCTGCTCCGGCGAAGAAAACGTCACAGCCTGTCGCGAAGAAGCCAGTGCACAAGCCGGCTCAATCGGCTGCCACGCCAGCACCTGCTCCCAGGAAGAAGCCGATTCCGCCTTCGAGGGAGGTGTCTGAGCAGGCGAACAGTGATGCCACCGCGACTCCGCCAGTCGAGAGGAAGAAGCCGAGGAAGCTCGTTCGGCAGACCAATGCGGCGGATGGTTGACTTTTATGCTTCACGAGCATATGTGGAGAGTTGGATGCCAAGAGTCGGAGGAGTTGCAATCAATTGGCCGCTTGTTACGATGTTGTTGCCATTGACATACGTAGACAGGTTCGATCGTCATCCCACGCATTCACTTCGAAGACAATAACGATAGCCGCAGAGTCTATTTTCGTCCTCGCTTATCACGAGCAGGGATGATTGGCGCTTAATCGGGTGGAAGCGGTGAGTGGCGCTATGCACGCACTTCTGTATCTCACGAAATCTTTTCAGCCGTACGAGGTACTGGATGGGTGGCTTTCGTCCGGTGGCATTTTTGGATCTGCACACTTCTCTTGAAAGTTGGGACAGTATCAAACATGCCAGCTACCGCCCGATGTTCGATGCTTTCCAGAATTAATCAGACTCCAGCAGATCATGTCGGCCTTCTGCGAGGACGAGAGCCGCTGGAAGGCCTACTTTGAGCCTTTGGTCCATCCGGTCGCCAACGAGGCACTTTCGTTGCGCGTGTTCGAATGGTATAACGACGCAAATGAGGATCCGAGCGAAGTCTCGATCAGCACACAAGGCGCCGTCAAAACACTTATCGACCGAGACCAGACGTTAACCTCCACAGCTCTGCGTGTTGTCGCAGCTCCCATGGACGCTACAAGTTTAGCCGAGCTGCAAGCACTCAAGTCGCTCTTCCTCCACTATTCAGTACCCAGTGCTGCCCTTGCGGAACGCATCCAATCCGTAGCACATTCTTTCGGTGCTCAGGAAAGCGTCACCGATCCCGAGGTGCATGTCGCTTGGTCGCATTCTCTCTACAAGGATTTGAACATCGTCCAAGCACACCCGGAGACAGGGGAGCCGACTATCGTCGACATGAGGAAGGATCCTTACTTTGTTCAAACCTCCTCAGACGGCGGACCGGAGGATATTAGCCAGGCGGACTCCAGCTGGCGCATCTCCTCGACTCATCTGCATGTTCGAACCCGCTCCGACGGTTCGAAGTGCGTCACACTTCTTCTTTTCGGCGCAATCAGAAGTCTCATCGAACGCTTCCAGCGCCTCCTCGCCCATCCAGCATGGAGAGATGTGATCGATGAGCCGTTCTTACTCTTCATCATCGTCGAAGAGGACCTCTACAACCACATCGATGACCTCGCCTGGGGACTAGCTGACGTCTTCCGCGGCAAAGAACAGTGGACACTCCGTCGAGCCGGTCGTCGAACGAAAGACAACAAGAAAGTACCGCATGGTAGACATGAAACTGAAGCTGTCGACTTCACCGGGTTACACAATATCTCCAAGCATTGCACGTACCTGAATGAAGCCGTGGAAGCCTCTCTTTGTACACTTGAGACAATGCTGGTCCACATCTCGCAAGTCCAGCGACATGCACTTTCTCCACCTACAAGACTGCAGACCGCGGTGCTGTCTTCTCTGATGTACAGGCAAAATGCTTTTCGCTCCACGCAACTACGACTGCGAAGTTTGGAAAAGCGAATGGCCAATGTTATCAGTCTCTCGTTCAATCTCGTGACGCAACAAGACAGCCGCATTATGCAAGACGACTCGAATGCAATGAAAGCCATCGCTGTCCTGACCCTGATCTTTCTCCCGGCCACGGGAATCAGCTCGATCTTCAGTATGCCATTTTTCGAGCTCGAGGGAGGCAAAGCTGGGAGAAAAGTGCTGAGAGTGGCCCAGAGGTGAAGCCTTGCCGACGTCTTCCAGTCCATGTCCAATGCTGACGGTACGAACAGTTTCTGGATCTTCTGCGTTATTGCTGTGCCGATGACTGGTATTCTGTTCGGGGCGTGGTTCATGTGGTACAGAGCTGCGAGGCGGAAGCGTTTGGGCCAGAAAAGGGACAGGCAGTGGAAGAGAACGGGAAAGTCTCCGGCTGAAATTGAGCTGGCAAGCTGGTTTCGGCGATGAGTCTGGAAATGAGAAGATAAGAAGACGACCTGGATGTTGCTTCACGTCTGGACATTGACTTTAGGCAACCACGCTAAAAAGACCAGGGTAGGGACGTAGTACCTTACAGTAGTTCTCACACACACCCTCGACTTTTGATTCACGAAGCCATTGCACTGATCGACATCTCCCAGCTTCACTGCACTGCTCCGAAAATCGATCACGGATCATCATGACGCCCGAAGAAGCCGACAAATTGAAGGGCAAGCTGAGACGCTACAACCATAGCTTCGACGCAGATGTCGATGCGAAAGACCCGCCACCCAAGTACATCAAGAGTGGCGCACTGGCAAAACATCAGCCATGGGCGCAGAAAATGAGCAAAGACTACTGGCAAGCCCAGTGTTCATTCCGTGGTCTGAGAACAACTGGAAAAGTTGACGACCTGAAAGCTCGCATCCGAGCTCGTATTCGCGACAAGGACACCGCCATCAAACAGGAACTCGATCAGACGCAGAAGCTTCTGAATGCCTACAACAAGCAAAAGGCCGAGGAGGAGCTGGAACGTTGGTGGAACGACCCTTCAGTCAGGTTCGAGGAAAAGGTCGCTTCAGATGCGAAGCGAGCGCTGGCAGGCTTGCTCGAACGAGAGCCGACGATACGAAGCTCATATCTGGTGATACAGACCAGATCGACAGCCCTCGAGCATTGGGTAAAGCAGTCTGGGTTGGCCTATCAGACCGTGGAGCCGCCTATGAGCATGCGCCGGGACGCATTCGAGTCGTGGGGCGCCTGGACGATCATTGGCAAAGCGAACCTTGTTCAGCAGGAGGTCAAGAAGCTGTCCAAGCAGGCCGGTATCGAGGAGAAGGCGGCGAAAGCGGAAGCCGTCCAGCTGGAAACACAAAAGAAGAAGGAACAGCGGGGAAGACAGACTGCACTGCTGGAAGAGGCCAAAGGCATGGACGACTGGGACCTCACCGGATCTTGGAAGGTTCAGTGCGACGAGCTGGCTGGATTCAGTCATGGACCGCGTGCCAATCTCACCATGAAGATATATCGAGACGACTTCCGACTCGACAATGTGCGGAGTGAAAATAGCCGCTTTGTCAAAGACCTGCCGCATATTCCAAGGTACTGCGCAATATTCCGATTCGGGGTTGTGGAAGGTGTCATGCGCATCTACCCACCAGCGACAGCCAGAGCGAAGAAGTCCTTCAAGGTCAAAAGTCATCCAAAGTTTGAGTATGTCTGGAGAGGTCGAGAGACCGGCGAAGGAGAAATTGATCTATCAGCCGACCGCAGCGAGTTTGAAGTCACCTTCGGAAACCATGGAACCAGCTTTCGAGGCACTTTCAAGTGCAGCTACTTGGCATCTGTCGAGATCAGCGGCATTAAGACAGCGCATGGTCACGCAATTGAGTACAGCAGTAGTAGCAAATGGCAGGAGTACTCGGAAAGGGCGTACGAGGAGGCGCGTGTAAATCGCTGGCGCTAGCCGTTCGGCGAAAAGCAACCGGGACTCGACGACGTAGCTCGTCGCCATCCATTGGGTGAGAATATCAAAACCTCATTGACAATGGATGCACATGGTCTTTCCTTGCTCAGGCGCCTCGCTGTTTTAGTTGGGTATTTGGCCGACCAGGGGCGAGCACCTGGCTGTACTTGTTGGAAAAGGGCGACTCGACTCGACTTGATGTCAAAGCTCTTTCTACCCTACTTCCACAAACACTTGGATCCAAGGCCGGGCCCTGAGACGACGTGGAAGGACAGGTCTTGGGACGGTCGGAGAACTTGCTGTGTTGGACAACAGTACACAAAGGTTGGTTGAGAATGATTGATGAGCATTGTCGGCCATTACTGAAAGTTGCGGTAAAACTTTGGTATGCAGGGGAGATTGTATGAACAATTCGTCTTACGGCCATTACTCTACTATCTTAATATCGTTCAAGTCATGATCCAATCAAATGCGCTTCCTTCAAAGAACTCCATAAATCGAACCCGGTGATCTGCTCACGCAGTTCCAGAACGACGCCGCCTCATCCGCGAATTCGATGTCGTGGCGGACTGGTACGTGACCTCCAATCGTACAGCGGTGTTGGAACCGCTAGTCCTCGAATACAGATAGCCCTGGCCATCCGCCGCAAAGCTCCTTGCCGCATCGGCACCGAATGTGCACTGCAGCTCCTGGAAGCTCCTTCCATTCTGAGTCGCAGGCACAATGATGCACACGGCCCGTTGGGAGGCTTGGCTCGATCCGGTGAAGGAGATCTGGTAGGGAGATGACGTGGAAGCGATCATGCTCTTTCCGCTTGCGGTGGCAATGACATTGCAGGAGCTGTCCAGACGGAGGGGCAGCGCCACGTTGGACTTGGCGAGTTGAAACACATTGAGTGAGGTCGAAGATGCATTGACGAGAGCTCCGGCAACACCGTTGGCCGATATGGCGAACGGTACGTTAGATGGGCATGATAGACGGGTGGCGGTAGTGGTGGACGCTCGGGTCGTCGACGCCGTGGTGGCGCGAGTCGTAGTTGTAATCGTACGAGCGGTCGTGGTCGCCGCTTTCGTTGTGGTCGTAGCCTTTGATGTGGTAGCGGCCTGGAAGTCTGCGAAAGCATTGGCTGCGACTACTGGCTCAACAGAGCTGGAAGAAGAGGTGCTCTTGCTGGACGATGAGGAAGCTCGAGTCATTGTCGTGATTGCGCGAGTTGTCGTCGTCGTTGGCTTTGCCGTCGTGGTCGCAGCCTTTGAGGATGTTGTCGCAGCTTTGGAAGTTGAAGCAGCCTTGACATCAAGAGCTGAAGCGACGGTGCCGGTCGCTTCGAATACGTTGAGTCGGCTCGATCCGCCACAAAGAGTCATCTTGTCGCCGGCGCAAACCATCGAACACCCGGTAGAAGTGGGCGTCGCGCCACTGGCAAAAGTGTCGCCGCAGTAGCATTCCTGGCCGTACTCAACTCCACCATATCTCCAGCCGCGCGCTTCGCATGCTGCGAGACACTTTGGAATAGTCATGTCCGATCCAGAGAACGAGTAGCCGGTAAGGGCTCGGCCGGAAGTGGCCTCAGAGTAGCAGCCGCGATCAGTCCAGCCAGCGACCTTGATGTTGGTATTGTTGGGAGAAGGAGGTGCGACCAGCGTACCTGTGTACTTGAAGGTGGTCATGCGTGAGCCAGCACCACAGACCTGGAATGGCGAGCCAGCGCAGGCAAAGTTGCAATCTGTAGCGGCGGCTTGGACGGATCCTGGAGCAAACGCCTGGGCGCATCGGCACTCTCTTCCGTATTCGATACCAGCAAGCGCGTAGCCTCTGCTCTGGCACTCAAGCATACACACGTCGTTCGTCATTGTGTCGTTGGCGATCAGTGGACCGGAGAATGCCTTTCCGCTTGCAGCTCCGCTGTCCCAGCAGCCTGTGGAGGTCCACTTCTGCGGCAGGTTGGACACTCCTGTCACGGCTGTCGCGTTGAAGTAGTAGAGGTTCATCCGAGCAGAGCCTCCGCAGGATTCGGACGATTGGCCGGTACAGGGCATATTGCTGGTTGGCAGTCAGTAAGGAACCAATTTGAACGACGCAAATGACTCACCAATCGGTAGCGTTCGCATCACTGGACGAAGGGTCGACAGATGAGCCACAGTAGCACTCCCTGAGATAACATTAGCGGCGGTCGACCATCGAAGTGGTGCAGCAATCTCACCTTGACCACTCGGTACCAGCAAAGGTGTAACCTCGTGCACCGCACGCCGACATGCACGCAGCAGGAGTCATTTGACTGTTCGAAATGTAGAAGCCTGTCAACGCCCTCTTGCCAGCTGAGTCTGTCACGCAGTTCTGCGTCTTCTTGTACCAGCCGTCCACACCGGCGAATACGGCTGGGTTCGAAGAGGTCGAAGGAGTCGAAGGAGTTGCACTGGCCGCAGTGGTCGTGGACACCGAAGAGGTTGAGGTTGAAGCAACAGAAGTCGCCGAAGGCGTC
This sequence comes from Zymoseptoria pseudotritici STIR04_4.3.1, assembly GCA_000223685.2. Taxonomy (NCBI): domain Eukaryota; kingdom Fungi; phylum Ascomycota; class Dothideomycetes; order Mycosphaerellales; family Mycosphaerellaceae; genus Zymoseptoria; species Zymoseptoria pseudotritici. The sequence goes on from AFIR01000541.1 coordinate 64,282, forward strand.
GAAGTCGTCGAAGTCGTCGAATTATCGGCTGGATCGGGGAAAACAAGTTTGTTGACAGATAGGCTAAGCGTTCGCGAGCCGCCGCAATTCTCGAACGAGTTACCGGAGCACTGCATGCCACACTTGTCGCCGGTGAGCAGCGTCGTGTTGGATGCGCCATTCTTCATCTTGTAGTCGCAGTAGCACTCGGAGCCGTACTCAGCTCCGGCGAGGGGATAGCCCCGTGCAGCGCAAGCAGTTGCGCAGTTGGCGAGAGTCATGTTGGGCGAGGTGAAAGAATAGTCGGAGAGAGCACGTCCGGACGTCGACTCGGCAATGCAGCCCACAGCCTTCCACCCAGCGGGCATGATGGACTTGAAGTCGGTGTAAGTGGTGTTGCCTTCGGTGTAGTTGGCTCTCGATGGCTTTGTGCCGTTGCCGATCCAGATGGGGTTGTTTCCGGGTAGCATGGGGATCTCATGTCCCCAGCCGACGTCTTCGGATACAAGGAGGTTCTGCGGGCGACAGCTTGCTGCCTGAGCACTGTTGATCAAACCAGCGAAAGGCGGGCAGTCTTGGAGATTGCCTCCGACGCCATTGTCCTGGTTGCATTCGTCGATCGCCCGCTGGAGCACGTTCGATCCATTGACTAATGTCGGCCAGCCGTTCAGGAAATCTGCATGAAGACCGTAGCCCGTCGTGTCACCATTGGCGAAGACCCAGGTGGGAGTGCCAGGAGCGTTGAAGGGGAAGTTCTGGACGTCAAAAATGAACTCGTAGAAGAGCTCCACGACCTTGACAGGATGGCTGGCCGGGCAGTCACCGTTACCATTACTGTCACCGTTGGTCGGCCATGCCATGTGCGATTTATGGTCGGGCGAGTCGAGATTCACTCCATCCCAGCAGTTGGGGAAGTTGATCTGAGCGCGCATACCATTTGGGCAGTTGTGGTTGAAGAAAGAATTCCTTTGAGCCCACTCCGGGTCGCCTTGGTGTCCACCGGCATAGTCGAGGCAGACATAGCTGATGGCATTGTCTTCGATGTTGTTACCATTGAAGCCGCGGCGGGATGGGTTGCCCGATATCATGCGCAGACCATCAGGGAAAGCGCGGACGATGTCGTTCTTGCCATGTCGGGGTAGATAGTATGTATTCACAACAGACACCGGGATGGCCTGGAAACCTGTGGTGTTTGGGTTGTAGTAGTAAAGCTGAGGGATCCAGTAATTAGACTTGTCGGCGGTGATGGATGCTGTGGTACACGTCGACGCTTGAGATGTGGCATTGGTCATGGACTTGTCGAAGTTGGAGCCGCCCGCGATAGAGTGGACATGGCCGGAGATCGCCCCAGGGTTGACGATTCTAAACGGCAAGAGATCAGCGTATGTCTAACACGGAACCAGGAGAAGGAGACTCACGGGTCCAGTCGAGTTGTGAGCAAGACAGGTTGGGTGAGGATGAAGAATGCCTGCGCCGAAGCGGCGAGAAGAGGAACGAGGGCGAGCATCTGAGCCACGTGCTTGTCGCGTTCGAAGAAAGATGGAAGATTGAACGGGGATGAACGGTGTCAACGGTGGCCTTCGAGGCGTCCATATACAACCCAGCCCAATATATTTCACTCGCGCCGTCTCGCCAGGACTTGATGCTCTAGCAACTCTAGCCATGGTAGTACAGCTTTGTATTCTGAGACAAAGAGAGACATAATATTGAAAGGAGCTTGCCGCACGTGTGAGGTTGGATTGGTGGCGCTGGTTGGTTATTAGCGCCACACCGGCGTGGTTGACGTTTCCGTACCTGCGTGTCCGCCAAATGGCGAAATCTCGCGCGGAAGGGGATCGGAGTCCCATTCCGTGCTTCGCGGTGCATGGCTTTCACGCCCTTGTCTCCTGAACAACACGTCGTGTTCCAGGCATCGCGATGGCCGTCGTCCACGTGAAAAGGATTGCTGCTTTGGCAATGCTGGCGCTCCTCAGACACTCGACAGGCTAGGAGCTTGGTTATCGGAGGGGCACACTGAGACAGCGTGCGGAAGTGGTGAAATCGCCGACGGCATCATCGGCACCGAATGCCATATTACCTTGTCGATGCACTGCTCATCAGTGACAGTCATGTTGGAAGTAAGCGCAGACTGCACGAGGGGATTCAGATGGGCAGAGACACGGCTGGAAGGTTTATCGATTCGGGCCTTGGGAATAGACGGCGGCACGTGAAACGCGTAGGTGGAGGTGTTTTGGCCAAAAATGCCGGAAGCTTTTGAACCGGAAGACAGGGCAGGACGAATCCGAAGTCCGGATCGCCTCAATGCAATGTCTCAGAGAGGAAGGATGGGCGTGGAAGGCGCTGCCGTTTCCCCGCCAGTCAAAGAAATGGCGCGTTTGAGGCGCTTCAGTTTATGTTGACGTCGTCGACGACCTAGGGCTCGGCCGCGGAACCAACTTGCGGCTCTTTTTTCTGTGTGAGGTTGTTGGCGGCACGTCGAAGGCGCGACACCTGATAAAGAATATGATGGCCGGCGATTTGAGTGCTGCGATGATCTTCGAAGTGGGAGGTTGGAGCTTGGAAGACGGAAGGAAAACACCTCAGTCCGATTTGACGCTACAGTCACCTCGCAGAGCCGGTGGTGATTAACCGCTCTTGGTCGCTTTTGCAGGGCTTGTCGATGAATTAATTGGTAGTGTTGTTGTCTGTGCATAGTGGTGCGTGTAATTAGCAAGGTTGTGAGGGTGCTAACTATAGTTTAGAGCTACCGGTTGAACGGCTGTAAGGGTGCTAACTATAGTTTAGAGCGACCGGTTAAACGCTTGTGAACGCTTGCAAGGCTATTAAGTATGTTGCATAGCTATGCCCTTATATATTAGTTTATTAGCCTTTAATAGCTTTATATTAGTGTCGCTGCTGTTAGCGCTATTAGAGCAGTGTTTAGTAAGCGGTATAGCTACCGCTAGTAGAGGTTTTAAGCAGTATAAGCACGTTGTTCGTATGCTCGTATTCGTAACCGCGTTGCCTACGATAGAAGGTAGGTTGCTAGTGCATATAATCCCTTTAATTGTCTGTTTACTCGCAATGCCCTATATTAATCTATAACAGATACCTAAGCTAGAGCTAGCAGCTAAGCTAGTAGCTAAGCTAGTAGCGTTCGAGCAACCGGTGCATATTAATCGAGGGCTTATTCTATATACTATTCGTTAGCAAATTAAGGCTCTTAAACGCATCGCTAGCTAGACCTTTGCTCGCATTGCAGCTGCTCTTAATAAGCTATATACTACTGTTTAGAGGATAGCGAATAAGGCAGCAACACCTAGTCGACACCTTTACGGTTACCTGCACGGACTGCGTTAGTTTAGCACCCCTATAGCTAACCGGATTATCGACTATATTACTAGCAGCGCAGAAGGACGCAGAGCGACCTATTAGCAGATTAAAGAGCGGCTCGAATTAGTATGCTCGGTCGACACTATTCGCCGCAGGCTTAACGAGCGTAGATACTTTAAGCGAGTAGCTAAACGAGCGCCGTTCTTAGATGCTAATAGACTCGATTTAAGGCTATAGTTCGGTTAGTAGTATATTAATTAGAGCAATAATAGCCGGACCTTCTAGTTCGTAGAAGACGCAGCTAGTGTTTAGCTTTATCTGCGATAATAAGAAGAGCAGACTTATTTTCTAGAATAATTAATAGGGCAAGATAACCGCTGCGAGCCTAAAGGAGCATATAATACTAGAGCTGCACCGCTTTTAGCGTAAGTGTAGTAATGCAGAGGCTGCGTTGCGACTATAAGAGCAATTCGATAGCAGTGTCGAATCCTTCGAGAGCGCCTTCGAGACAATTAACGGCCGCTTTAGAAGCCTAACACCTATAGCCGAGGACACTATTATCGACAATACTATTAACAGTAATATAGATATCTCGGTTACCTATAATGCTATACTAATACTTATGCTAGACGGTGCATCGGTCTATAAAGCTCTAGCCTTCCGCAACGCTAAGCTAGATCGCCTTAAGATCCCTTATAGTCTCGACGTCTAGCTAGCTAATTTACTAGACCTTAATCTAATTAAGAACGTATAAACTATTATAAAGTATCGCCTAAATCGTTTCTACCTATTGCCGTCGACTCTAGAGGTCTATAGACAGCAAATCTAAGAGGTATAGGACTCGCTAACGGAGCACGATATCGGTCGGATTACGGGCTCGTTTCGGTCGCGTTACGAGAAGGTAATTGCGCGTAAAGGTCGCTACACAGGCTATTAATACCGGCAAATCGATTAGGAGCGGTTTCGAGATAAATAGACTAATTTAATTAGCTTGCTTAACGCGGGCCGCACCTTCCGTCAGCCTTAATCACACCAAGGGTCCCTTGCACGTGACATAGTTTAAGTGGGTACCCGTCGCACTGGTGTGGTGACTGTACCTTAGAGGAAATGACTCAGCAGTCATGCCTCAGGCCAGCACAAAAACTCGACTCCTTCACAATCGCTCGCGCCCGGACTCATCCATCCTAACCAGTTCACCAACTTCGCTTGGGAGACAAAGAAGCTCCTTGGCGCCACTGCTGCTGCAAGCACTCCGGACCTTCCGCTCGGCGGGACAGTAGAGCCTGGGGACCCCAGCAAAACAAGGCTAAAGGATCACCATGTCACAAAATCCTCCAGCCTCATTGTCCGTAGCACAAAAGCTGGGTCGCTCTCGACCAGAAGATCATGTCTCGCGCCTTGACGGAGTCGTGCTGCGGATTGATTCAAATCAATGATTCCAGCCATATCCGTAGGCGACCTTCACCCCCGACTGCTTTTGCGGAGGCGCGACGTACCGACATGGATTCTGGCGCTCATCTTGGAGCTGCAGTCACGGCGTCTATACAGCGAATAGCATAGCTGTGGCCGTCGAAAGCGTACTTTCGTTGCCTTCAATCTGCGCGAGGCTGAGCTCAGGACGGCTCAGGAAGAGAGGCTGCAGCGGTTGATGAGAAGTCGCCAGCCTTGTCGTGCTTCTAGCTCAGCCTGCCCGTCCGACTTGTCAGGTCTTCTTCTCCTTCTTTCTATCAACTGTGTGGTGTCATTTGGTGTATCTACGTGGAACGACTGCCACGTTCGTATGCCTCACTCTCACATCGACAAGGTCTTCTGGCCAGGTGTACAGTGTCACAACTCATTGCAGCCAATGCATTACTCCGATCTTGAGGTCGTCCGACACGATGCCCCCGAGGTCATTCACCGAAGAGAGGAAAAGTTCTCGGTCCATGATGACAACCACCACTCGAGCCAACACAGCAATGAATGGACGGCAGGGACTGGAAAAGGCATTCACGAAAGACAGGGACAAGGCGATTCTCAGTGGTGTCAGGACAGCAGTGGGTCCGCGACGAGGACTGAAGAGAAGACCCATGGAAGAGAAGTACGACGGAAAGAGTGGCAATGTTGCGGTGTCCGGCTCAGCTGCCGATTCGTGTACGGTCTCTTCGCGGTGGTGCTGCTCGTACTCATCGCTGGAGCTGTCGGTGGTGGTGTAGGAGGTACTCTCGGCTCGCGCAACAGCAGTGTCAGCTCTAAATCACCAACGCCCACCAGCTCAACGAGCGTCTTCACGAGCGACATCACGGAATCCGCGCCTTCGTCTACGCTACAGTCATCCGCGACCATTCGGACCTCGACCATCGTCGCTGGTCCGTCTCAAACAGTTTATCGCGACTGTCCATCATCGAACGACACCATACACACTGTCCAAGGATCTGGAGGCTCGGCGCCTGTACTCTTCCGCAAGGCTTGTGGATATTCATTCAAAGGTCGAATCGCCGAAACACGATCTTTCGTACAGATCAACCAGCAAGCGAAGAGCCTCGACGAGTGCATCGGCCTGGCCGTTGCACAGAACACTCTCAACGCAACATCCATCGCTCGAGGAGATATCGCGCCATGCAACACAGTCTGCTGGCGCAATGGTTCGCCGGGAGACAATTTCCCATTTCAATGTTTTGGAGAACACATCACGAACTCTACCGACGGGTTCAAGCAAGGCGTGGAGGCGATCTGCGACTCTGCAGTGTGGATCAACGAGTAGCATGGCATTTTGAGGCGGCCGATGTTCCAAGCCATTAGTTGTCAAGGAAGCGGTAAGATGATGTAGCAGCCAGTAGTGGTCACGAGGAGTCAGAATATTCAAAGGATGCAAGACAGTCATTGTGGTCCAACGTCCATCATCCAATATGACGTCCTCGAATGTTTCTTTACAGCTGCGGGAAAGTACCGATAATCACATCCCGTCAGTCGAATTTCTGTCTTGTACAGTCAGCAGATTGTAGCCAGGCAATACCTCAAATGGAATGCATCGAAGCCCGGCGCCTTCGCCTGACACCGTCAACATCGCTTCAACACCATCAATTTGTCGGTTCTTCTTCACGATCAGGCTGACTACATGCTGCCGTAGCATCCAACAGAGTCGCCTCTCATTCAGCCCGCCGCGAGTGAAAGTCGGATATTGCCATCCCATTATAGACCACTCGAATGCCTCTCCTCGAAATCGCCTGCTTCACCCCCTCTAGCGCCCTCCTCGCCGCCTCAGCCGGCGCCGACAGGGTCGAACTCTGCGCAAATCAACACCTAGGAGGAACCACACCTCCACCGTCATGGCTCCCTCAAATCAAAGCGACCGTCCAAACAATCCCCATCTTCATCATGATCCGGCCTCGCGGCGGTGATTTTTTCTTCTCGAATGCCGAGTTCGAGGAGATGAAAGCTCAAATTCGAGAGTTCAGGACACTCGGCGCTGATGGGTTCGTGTTTGGGATGCTGAAGGAGGACGGGTGTAGTGTTGACGTGGAGAGGACGGCAGAGTTGGTTCGACTTGCGAGTCCGAAGCCTTGTACTTTTCATCGAGCGTTTGATGGAGTCGCGGATTTGATGAAGGGGCTTGAAGATGTGGTTTTGACGGGCTGTAGGGCGATTTTGAGCTCGGGTGGTAGGGCAAGTGCGGAGGAAGGCGTTGTGGGTTTGAGAGAACTTGTTGAAAAGGCTGATGGGAGGGTTGTGGTTATTGCTGGTGGAGGTGTGAGATCTGGAAACATCGAGAGCATAAGAAAGGTCGGTGGAGTGCGGTACTTGCATTCGTCTGCGATCGTTGGCGGTGACAGTGGTTCGGCCAACGTAGAAGAGGTGAAGAAGATGAAGTCTTCCATTTGCTGCAGACATCATAAGCCTTTCTAGGAGTGTTCGGACAACAAACAAGATCGAAGGCATTTTCGCGACTCTGTCTGCGCTCGCAGATTCTGTATTCTCAATGAGCTATATCAAATGCATGACCCGCGAACCCAATAAAATACATGCCCGTGCTGTCTTTGCACCCTTTACTCTGCTACCCAAACAGCAGCCATACCCATGCCAGTTCCCACGCACATGGAAGTCACACCGATCTGCTTCTTCGTCCTCCTGAGCTGGTAAAGCAATGTGCTCACCTGTCGAGCACCGGTGCAGCCCAGTGGGTGGCCGAAAGCAATCGCACCACCGAGCGGGTTGACCTTGCTCATGTCCAGACCGAGCTCGTTGGCGCACCACAGACATTGCGAAGCGAAGGCCTCGTTGACCTCGAAAACGTCGACATCGTCCTTGGTGATGCCAGCCTTCTCCAGAGCGACTGGGATGGCCTTCCATGGTCCAATTCCCATGAGAAGTGGTGGCACTCCGATGACTGATGCGGTGACGTACTTGCCCAAGACTTGTTGTCCGAGGCGCTCAGCGGTGCTGCGCTTCATGAGAAGAACAGCAGCAGCACCGTCGGAGATTTGAGACGCGTTACCAGCGTGAATGGAGCCGGTCTTGGAGAAAGCAGCCTTGATCTTGCCGAGAGACTCAGCAGTGACCTCGCGCACGCCGTCATCCTTCGCAACAGTGATCTCCTTCTCCTCCTCAGTCTTCGGGTCTGTCCACTTCACCTTCAGAGGTGCAATCTCCTCGTCGAAAAGTCCCTTCTTTTGCGCCTCGCCGGCCCGGCGGTAGCTCTCGGCCGCAAATTGATCCTGATCTTTCCGAGCAATAGCCTTGTCCTTTGCCATCTGCTCGCTCAACTGGCCCATGGGCACTTGGCACTCGGCTGCCTTGGGGTGTGCCTGGAGGTTGTCGCTGAATTCGGTCACAGCGGTTGGGCCGTACTGTGTGCTCATGCTCTCGACTCCGGCACCGATGCCGACCTCGATCATGCCGGCCTTGATTGCGTTGGCGACCTCGACGCAGGCTTGCAGCCCGGAGCTGCATTGTCGGTTCAGGGAGTGGACAGCAGTGCTGTCTGGGAAGCCGGCGGCCAAAGCAGCTGCGCGGAACTCAGTGGCGCCGCCGCCTGATGGTATCAGCATATTTCCTATTCAACAGGCATGGCATTCCAAGCTTACCTGGTGCAAGTACGTTGCCCACAGCGATATCTTGAACGAGGTTTGGGTCGATGCCAGAGCGCTCGATCAGGGCTTTGAAGGCGCCGGTGAGGAGATCAGCGCCGGCGGTGTCCTTGAAGCCTCCGCGACCTCCCTTGGTGATGGCGGTGCGCAAGCATGAGGTGACCACGATATCGTCGGGGTGCTTCTCCAGAAGGGATGGTCTGCCGGAGGGTTGCATGTGCGAGCCGACTTGAGCGACACGGTTCTGCGCGGCTTGGTTGGTTCCAGCTTGGTTGGCCATGTTTGCGATTGTTGTCGGATGGATTCACTGCGATGGAGGAGCTGTATGGGAAAACGGAAATGGAGAATGAGAGGCGTGAGAGGAAGTTGACTGTACGAATACCAAAACTCACGATCCGTTGTCCTGTGAGAATGATGCCTCGGAGCAAGTCGATTTCACATGCCTCGGCCGGGGTGAATGTGGGGTGTCGTCAAGCGGCCCTCGCACCTCGAAGATGCAGTCGACGATACCTTACCTCCGTACAGCCATCCTGCCGTTCGATTTCACTTGCTGGCATGTCAGAAGACAGAAGCAATAGACATCCATAAGGTACCTAGGAACAAGCATGAAGGTGAAGCTGCGCACTCTTCTCGATCGCGCAGGGACCGCTTCGGCATGTATAAATTACAAGCAGGGGCCCTTGCTGTCTTCTGCACGTCGCGACTCTCTACCGAAGTTCATTGTCCATTCTCTTCTCTGTCCATCATCATATCATATCAACCTATGATCAGCCAGTCTTCGCATCTCATTACAACGAGGGCGATGCCTCAAGGCATCGACCGCCATCTCGCGACCATGACTGTCGCTTCTGCCATCGTCACCGCCGCCACAGCTGCGCTCGTCACGCGAAAAACAAGACATCGGCACGGCTGCGGACGGCCTGCGTTGCTGCGATGCACTTCCTGACCAGTGCTTCGACCGCCTGCCCGGATATTGAGCCTGCATTTTCGCCTCTGTCCGAAGCCACAGTCCTGGGGCAACGACAAGTGGCAGGCTCTGTTCAGTGCTTACAGCGATGGACGTCAAGCCACGCGACCACTTCACACAGACTACTACTGCATGTCTAACGGCACGTGCATCAATCACCGCGATCTCGCGTGAAGAGCGGAGCTGAGCCGTCCAACCCCGGCGATGTCATGATGAGGGCGGCACGCGCAGTCATCGATCCGTCATGCTGTATGCGACTACCCAGAGAGGTACAGCGGCATCTGCGGGGCGGCATGTTCCTCGCGCAGTCTACGATCCTTCGGCTACAGTGTCCTCCCACGACGATGCACTGACTGTGTCTGCACTCCGTCTGTGAGCTGGGACTGAGAGGTAGTTCACGCCTGCAGGCACGGCGCAGCTCAGCAAGCAGTGTGCTAAGTTCGTGCCCTTCGCTGTGGTCATGCATCACTGCTATCAGTGTGTACCGTACACAAAAAATAGCTTGCCCGCGACAAAGGCCGAGAGCCACTGCACACTGACAAAGTCCAACCATATGGGGCTTCGGCAATGCCGTCCTTACTAGGCATGACTTGCGCTGGAAGAAGAAAACATTGCTAACGATGATGTCCAGACTCCTCCAGAGCGCCGGGCTGTGCCACCTTTCATGACCAAAGCTAATTATGCAGCATTTGTGATGACAATTCTCACAAGGCTGAGGCCAATGCGTGCCGCGCAAACTCTAAGCTCCCGCAAGAGATTCCTTCGCGATCCTGAGTACAGGCCACCGCGCTGCATCCTGCAGGATCGCTCACTGCAAATCCTACGGACAATCTCGTCACCTTTGTCCCGAAGCCCTCGTCGGCGACCTCGTATTTCTCGGCGGAACCTTGCTGATGAATGGCTCACGCCGTTGTGCCATGCGGGATACGGTTGCGCCATCCTCCTGCTCGCCTTTGTCAGTCTTGAACAGACGTCTTCTTTGTCAAGACATGGCCGACACGAGCTTACTTCTGCGCAGGTATCTATGAAAAGGATTGCAGTCTCGCGCAGCATTCCGATCCGGTACAAAGGCACAGTCCAAGTTGTACACAAATGCGGCATCGGGGCTTCTGCCACGCTCTTGAATTAGGTTTTACGAAACGAGAGAGGCGTCTTTAAGCTTTGCCTGTCGCGCGCTCACCACGTGGCCTAGAAGCCCCCAAGCCACAGCTGAGCAGCTGCTTGAGTCTTCCTCCATGCCGCAATGATTGGCCCGTAGCGCGAGCGCAGCGTCCGCCCGAAGTGGCATGGAGCGAATGGTATGTATTAAAGGCCTCGCCGCCGCCTCCAGCCTACGCGCGAAGCTCCCCTGATGCTTGCACAGACTTCACCGAACAGCACGAGCATCTCCCGAATCGGCCCTGCTTCGCCCTCGTCATTCTTGAAGATGCCAACCGCCACGAGAGATCACCACACCTCAGGAGTCAGATTGTCAAAATTACAAACATCATACTCGGTCCCATTTACGATCCCTTCTCCGACCGCGGGGACGAGAAAGGCATATCCTGTCATGCCATCAAGTGCGTCCAGAGAGCTGCCTATGCCAACGATCAACCAAATCACAAGTCTCGGTCAGGCTCAAGCAACACTATTGCACTGCTCATCTAAGCTATCTAGAGCATGGAAGGATCCAGCGAGGAATACGCCCCCTAGTTCCCCAATCGATGCGGACGAACGCAAAGAATGTCGACGCTGGCTGGAGCGATGGGAAAAAGCCTTCAGTGCCTTTCTCGGCGTTCACATGAAAGGGATGAACGAAGCGGATATTGCTCGATGCAGAGTCCTGAAGGCCAACCACCTGTCTTGTCAGGTTTTGGCATCGGACAACATTGTCGAGCCTACATCGCTCGATGCCTTCGAAGCCGACTTTCAAGCAATCGTCGAGCTTTCGAAAGCAGTACTCCAACCTTCTGGCCGTCCTACAGGTGTCGACTCTTCGAGCAGCTCTTCCTCATCATCAGGCCTTCTTGACGTGCGCTGCCCACTGTCCGTGGTTGCTGCTCGTTGCAACCGCCCGCACATCCGCGCTCAAGCGATCGAGCTGCTCGGCCGCACACCAAGTCCTCGACGATGAGCACCTCCAGATTGCCGCCGGCAACTGCGGGCGAGCTTCTCACCAAACATGATCACAAATCATTTATGCTTCCGCGCGGTGCATAATTCGGATCGACACCAGGACGCCAATCCATCGTCACAAACGTCGCACTTCCACCAGAAGGGAAATGGAGTCCTCTCCGGCCGTGCCATCGATCGACTTCTCAGAGTTTCCGCTCTGAGCCGTCCCGAAACCACCCATTCCAGCGAGGAAGTACGAATCCTTCCTGCGCCTCTCGATCATTAGCGCAAGCCTGGCGACCCAAAAGAGTAAGCGACGTTCAAAAACCTTAAACCGGTACCTTTCGGCTCGGCACACCTGCGAGATCACAGCCCTCTCCACACTCTCCCCGGAGGGCCCCGCGGTCTCTTTCACGCGGTGATGTATCCTCTAAAGGAACGGATACCAAGCACAAGTCCCACTCATGCCGTTCTGGCCACGCGGTCTCACACCTTGGCAGCTGTTCGACCGAATATCAGCGCTCGAGGATGTCACTCCTTCGTTGGGGGCCTTCAGGATCCCTCCATGCCGATCTGGGATACCTCGTGAACTAGCCGAAGAGTTCACCCGTCCTGAATCCTGATTTACATTGCACTTCATCCCTCGGCCGACGGAGAAATCTTCGACCGAACGGGATTGATCGCTCGGCGGCATAGCAGTGCAACATCACTTCTTATTCCACCTTCCGAGTAAGGCGACCAAAGGTCGATCAAGTCGATCAATGCAACCTGGCGCTCCTTTGACGTCCTACTGTGGGGAACATTCACAGTTGTGCATGAGATGAACAACAAGGATTCTGTTGAGATTCCGGGAAAATCATTATGATCACTCGTCATTACTCGTGAAGTGAGCATCGCCCCCACTTCATGACTCGAATGACCCTTCGGGTGATGGAAGACCTCACTAACAAGCGAGTGTCCATACGACCATCGCACGGAGTAATCCTTCCGTCTGAAAGCATGGCTGGCCCGATGACTGTAGCAAATTTCTGTCGACGAGCTCTGTCCGCGACGGAGGTGCCAGCTGGGCCAATGCGATTGGGCCTTTAGCAGAGCAATAGTAGAATCGAAACACTACGATCACTTTCATTCGGTCAATGAACATTCACATCGTCGCCTCGCAAAGTGCTCAGATTCGTAGAACGACAAAGCATGTCGCACCACGCCACCCCTTGCAAAACAATGCCCTCCGTCACCACCGATGACTGAGACCGTATGGGCTTGAACGCCTAGAGAATTCCTCTCCGCATCTCCACAGCCGACCTTGCAGCAAAAACCTCTCCATGCTCATGCTCTCATATCTCTAAGACCGGAGATAAGTCCTACCAACGACCGGCCGTCTCCATCGAACATGAACACGAACATACCACCTAGCTCCGATCGCCAATTCCTCGCCTATTCCTCGCCAACCCTTTCCATCATCAAACCCTGCACTGCAGCACTGAGCTTATCCATCCTTCAAGCACCATCCCCGGTCATCGAGCGCGGTGGACTTCCCCACGCGCTCACATGTCTTGGAGGATCATGGTCACTCGCGATCCAGATCCTTCGCGCCTTCGCGTCTGCGGAATTGTGGCACCATCATCGCTTAAAGTGGTTGGTTCTGCACACGAAGGAAGATACGAAATCGGGCGTAAAATCCTTCGATCGAAGACAAGGACAGCCTTGCTATTGTCCGAAGAGGCGGTGCAAGTCATTCGCCAATTGTTCGCAGTGTAGTATGAACAAGAACTTCTGGAACTTCGACTTCATAATCTCGTGAGAAACGCTAATGCAATCACAATCGTTAATCTGTACCGTTTCATCCCATCAGACCACCTTCTTCACCTCTACTCCATCATCCTCCTCGCTCTCTCCCTCACTGTCGCCCTCAAGTTGGAATCCGGCACCGTCTTTACTCTTCCGCCTTCGCCCGCGCTCCCTCATCGCCTCGTGTAGATTCTTGCTGACCTCCTCCAAATTCGCTTTGGCGCCACCGTTCGAGTTGTCGATGGACGTGAGTTTGAAATTCGGCCGCTGCTTGTAGTCGTTGCTACTCGCGCGGCTTCGACTTCGACTGCGATTGGGAGTACCAGGCCGGGTGGCGAAGAGGCCGATGCGGCCGATGTTGTGGAAACTTTCGTTGCGAGGGAGGGATGCGGTGAGGGCTGCGGCGCTGTTGTTGCCGGCGGTGAGAGGGGAGATGGGACTGCTGGAAGTGAATTTGAAGCCGTCGCTTTCGCTGCCTTCGCGGCGGTGGGAGGGTGTACCGGGTCGGGAGCGGTCGGGTGAGTGGAGCGGATGTTCGGGATCGACGAGGATGCGCTGGTGGTCAAAGTCGGGGAACAACTCGGGTCCGAGCACGTTGATGATGTCGTTGATCTTTTGGGTGAGTTCCTCGCGTTTGGCGCGAAGGCGGACGAGGGTGTTGCTTGAGGTGGGATTGATGGAGAGGACGAGCGGTCGGAGGGACTTCGCAATGTCCATGCCGATCTCACCGAACCGAAGAGCGGCGAAGCAGACGGATGGAAAGAAGATCACGCCAAAGATGACGACTGACCAGAGAGGGACAAAGTCTGGCACGAGACCTCGTATTCTGTTACTCCATGTCCAGTAGACGATGACGATGGTGTAGAAGATGTCCAAAGCGGGAGCCAGAGCCAGAGAGACGAGAATTTTCCATGTCGCCATCACATCTCGAGCCTTGACTTTGACTGTGGATGCAGCCAATGCTTCTTTTGCCTTTCTGATTGAGATGAGCTTGCCAAGGATGAACACAGGTGCGAACAGTACAACACCCGGAAGTGAAGCCGCGGTCAAGATCAATAGCTTGGCCAGTCGGTAGAACAGGATGAAGATGACTTTGTACCAGGAGAACTTGGCGTAAGAAACCTGGTGATCTCTAATGTTCAGCCTGAACAAGGCCCTGTTGTAGTCGAGAACTTCCTTGCGGAGTTGAACGACTCTTGGTTCGTCCTTGTACGTTTGGTAGCCTTTGATCAGTCTCCGATTAAGCTCGACGATGAATGGTAAGGGCAGCTTCTTTCCTTTTGGATTGTATAGTCTTCTGACGGCTTGGATCAACATCAGTGTGTCATAATCCGGAGCTTGAACAGTGACGGTGGACAGAGCATCGTAGACGTTCGACAGGACTTTGCCCACCGCATCTCTTTTGCTGCCATTTTTGTATTGTTCGACCAAATCTGGCTCGATTTCGATGGGTGCCCCGAATTCAATCACAGCTCGTGAGCGGAACTTGTGAGCATGGAAATAGTTCATTCCGACGGGAACGATTGTGACACCACAGTCAGGGTCTTCGGCGAGTGCTCCAAGTGCCATGATGGCCAGTCCAGCCTTCAAAGGTAACAATTCCGTCCGGTCATGGCTTCCGCCCTCAGGAAATATTCCTATACATCCTCCACTGTGTAGCCTTTCGAAGACGGAGTCGTATACATCTGCCTGGTCGACGTGGGGTGCGACACTGAATTTGATGCCCTCAAAATCCTTGAAGTCTGTGTCCTTGTCCGAAAGTTTTCCAGTCAGCTGCTTGAACGCCGTGTCTCCTTTGAACGGCTTCTTCAGTCTGAGCTCATCTGCGGACTCGATCGAAGCGATCTCCGCATTCGCAGCAACGTTGTTCACACTGGGCAAGACCAGTAATCCTCCGGGCATGTACTCTCCACTCTGGAAGTCCACACCTGAACCCTTGATCAATGTTGGATCCTCCTCAGGTTTTGGTAGCCAGATCTTGCCCTGGGCCGGCTTCTTCAAATCCAACGCTCTTCCCACAGGCACGGATCCCACCAATGAAGCTCCCCACCCGATGAACTTCCTTCGCATGCTCTTTTCCGCGATCAAAAACGCGATTCGTCGATGCGCATCTTGACGCACCACGCGCATCAATATGAGAGGATCGATAAATTGATTGGCGTGCGGCGCCGCCACGAAGATCACGGGTCCTTTTTTGGGAATTCTCCATGAACTGCGAGGGTGGATCTCTCGGAAGAAGAGATCGACAACGACGGTGAAGACCCAGAGGAAAATGTCGTATACGAGTGCATTGGCCGCGTTCTTGCTCTTGGCTTTCTTGCCTGGCATGGTTGCGGCGTTGAGTTTGGCTGGGCTTCCAGGTGACGGGAGTCGGTTTCAGGTGTTTCGAGCGAGCATTTGGGATGGTGGCCGTGAAAGTGTGAGCGAGCGTGGATCGCACTTGTGTGTCGAAGGTCCTGCCGTTACTACTAAAGATATTGAGCGTAGGATGAGATGGGTGGATTGTTGTAAAAGGTCGAGGACGAAGGTCGAAGATGTTCGTTGAGAGCTGGGATAAATTTCGGGGATTTACTTGGAAGCTCTCCCCGCAGCGCCCTGTAAGACGTCAGAGTCTAAATTTCCAGTTACTTGGTCTTTCTTCTCCCGTACATCATTCACCCTCATTGTCGACTTGGCCATAACGCCGCGACAAAGAAGACAAGTCGACTGTTCGACTCGAGTCGCCACGGCCTTGTCCAATCTCTTTCGCCAGAGGCGGAGCCGTGGTATTCGCAGCCACGTGCGCCAGATGATGATCGCCAGGATCATGCTGCAAGACCGCGCCAAGCGCACGTGCGGCTGAACAGCACCTCAGATAGGAGATAACGTCCACGCAGTGCCACCTTGCAGACCAAACGAATGAGGCCCAATTCCCAGGAATGTCATCGGAAACACTCCAGCGGATACCAGACTGGGTCAAGGTACACGAATGGATCAAGATACCCGGATGGATCAAGAGGCCCGAATGGATCAAGAGGCCTGCCTCGCGGACGACAGAGTCTTCTCAACGTCCAGCCTTGCGAGAAACTGCTTGGCTCGATGGCCTTCGCGGAGTGGCAGCTTTCCTTGTGGTGATGAATCACTACCATCTGGAGTGGCTGTCCGTGTTCTCTGATGCTCCGTTCGGCGCGAGGGTGTTGAAAGACTACAATCCCGATTACGTCTATTACTACGAGGAAGGAACGAGGTTCTGGGGCTTCTGGAGACTGCCCATCCTCCGCTTATTCACATCCTCCGGCAACGCGCAGGTCTCCATATTCTTCATTTTATCGGGCTTCGTCCTATCTTGGCGGCCAATCGAACTGGCACGGACGAATCGCCTGGAAGAGCTGTCCCGCTCGCTCAGTTCGTCTATTGTGCGACGATGGTTCCGACTGTATCTCCCCTGCTTCGTCATGATTTGCATCTACGTGCTCGAGGCGTGGATCATGAAACCACCCGGAGGGCCGACTTCGGAGGAGTTACTTGCGGTCTTTACACACATCCTGCCCTGGGCCTCTCCATTCAAGACGGATTACATCATACCGTTGTTCTCCAATCCACCCATCAACTATCCCATGTGGACTATCCCCTTCGAATTTAGCGGCTCCATGTTCGTGTTTGCGTTCATCCTGGCCTTGAGCACAGTTCAAGACTACCGACGAAGGATGTGCATCATCATATTCGTGTCCATGTACGCCTTCTTGGACACATTCTGGAACTATTGGCTTTTTGGAGTTGGCCTTGCTCTTGCAGACTACGTACGCCAGGCAGACGGCTGTGCCAATCTGTCAAAGCGCGCAACTACTCTGCAGACTCGCGTGTGGGTGGCTGTGTTGGTAACTGGACTTGTGTTGATGAGTTACAAAAGCTCTTCGGAGGACTTCACAAGGCCCGGGTATAGCTGGACAAAATATGTCCCCCTGCCCAGTGGATATCGCGCCAACGGAAGTGAAGGTCGCCTCTGGCAAGGATGGGGCGCCATCTGCGTCGTCACTAGCTGTTGCCACCTGGCTCCGGCACGGAGGGTGTTGGAGCTCCGCGTCATCCAATACATGGGGAAGATCAGCTTCATGTTGTATCTTTCTCATCTGCTTGTGAACAGTCTTGTATCTTTGCCCTTGAAAGAACGCCTCTACAACGGGATGTGCTCGAGATTCACAGACGGGCCGTTCGAAGATGTCTATCAGACTTCGGCGGTCTTGAATGTGCTCATTTATTTCATCCTCCTTCTGGTCAGCGTCCTCATCGCGGTCTGCCAGGCGCATGTTCTGGAGTTGGTTGTCGACAGGCCCTGCACGAACTTCGGGAAATGGATCAATGGAAAGGTAGTTCACGGATTCAGAACAGAGAAGAAAGAACCGGCGTCTCGCGAGGACGCAGCTTTGTTACCGCAAGAGGAGGTGGAACAGGCGGAGCCGAGAGGAAGTGATTCCGTGTATCAAGACCGCTGGAATTCGATGGACGGTGATCACGAGATCGAGCAGCTGCGGAGGACTGAGGCAGCTGAGGAGGTTGGCGCTGATCCTTATGACGAACTTGGAAAGAAAGACGACGATGATGACCTGAGTGATGTCGATGAAGTTGGAAGACTCATTGAAGAGGACGAGCATGACAATGCAGACCAGAGCGACTCACGAGCTCGATGAACACTTCCGTGGCAGTTTGATATGGGTCGAGCTTGTACATACACTGTGTGATCATCAGGCGTTTGATGTAAGCTTGGACTTGATACACCATTTCGCATTTCCCCCGGCCCACTTTCGTCGCAAGGCATACAAGCGTTGACGGATTCCGTGGCAACGAAGAAGTCTCGGCGTCTCCCGAACAAATCATCCGAGGCTCTGATTGCCACCTTCAAATGGATCCTGGGTCGGGTTGCAGCGACAGGTCGATGGAATGATGCCGCGATCCCTCGCGGACTGAGCAAGGCAGCGCGTGCCAAAGATCGTCAGCCTTGCGATACAGCACGATTGGACATCCTCATGCGATACGAGGGAATAGCTTTACAAGCTAAAGACCCATAGCTCGGCGTACAGGGACGATGCTGGAATTAGGAAGTGGCTTCTTCCCTCGATCTAGGAGAAAGCCTGTATTGGAAGATCACATTTCGCTTACGAGAACACTGCTGACCGTTGTCGGGTCTGCAATTTCTGGACCCGAAGCGAGAACTGCTACAGACTGCCCTCTACATACCATGCGAGTAGCGCCTACTTTCGACAAGTCTTTCCGTGCAACTTCCAAAGCTACCTTTAGCTCGGACTGAGATGCCGTCTGGCGCATCCGCACAAGGCTCTTTGGCCGAGTGCCTCGTTGCTTGGATCAGCATCAATGCCATGGCGATTTGTTCGTACGGCTTGGATGCAATGGCATCCAGTCTTGCTTTGTCCGATGACAATGGACACTCTTCCCATCCGTAGTGCAACAGTACCTCACAAGATTATTCGGTTCCGCTGCATCGCCAGACCTCAAAGCGGTCTTTGTTCTCAGCACATCAACTCGAAACAAGGCCTTTCTCTCGCTCCTCAATTTGGACCATGCCCACAGTGCGGATCCTTGTCTTGGTCACATTGACTCGAGTCAAAAGTCGACTATGCACTCTCTATTAATTCGACTCTCTCGCCGACCCGAAACCAAAAGATCATCAGCTTTCCCATCAGCCAGAACACTTGAGAAGAATACTACCAGTAGCATTCTCACGCACTCAGTTCGACTCCTGCAACCACAGCTGTTCAAACAACCCACCCCGATCAAACCACACCTTAGGCCGGTCCTAAAGTCTCCTTCAACCAACAGTCCAGCGATCTCCAAGATGTCAGGCTACGGTTACCCTTCCGGATACCCTTCTGGGTACGTTCCAGGCTACGGTTATTCCAACCTCTACGACTCCACTCCATCCCGCTCAGGCATGTCCGGCTCGCTCCTCAACGAAGGTATGTATCCACCCACCGCTGGCTACCCCTATGAGTCCGCCCGTCGCCCCTCCACTGCCTATGGCCCCACCCGCGACCGCTCGCCTTCGATGGCCTACGGGACTCTCCCTGATCGTCGACCGTCGTACTTCGAAAGGGCACAGCCGAACAGGGATCCGTACGGGTACACTCCGCAACCTGCCGCTCGACTCCCCTCCATCTACTCGGAGCGCTCTTCCGGAGCTCGCTACACCGACTATCAGTCCGACAGGAGCTCGGTTCCCTACGGTGGCAGTTACGGCGGAAGTAGCTACCCAAGCACTCGTCCGACTACCGCCACTGGCTACTCTGGCTACAGCGGATACAGTGGATCCGGCTCAGGCTACGGGACAATCCCCTCTTCGTCCGCGTCTTCCTCCCGCTGGGGATCTAGTCGCGCCTCGACCTCTGGTAACACCAACTACTCGGATCTCGGATCGGACCTCTACTCTGAGAGGTCTTCGGCCGGACCTAGCCCGTTGGTCGGCTCGTCGAGGTGGATGGAGCGTGAGGAGGAGCGTCGCTACGAGCGTGATCACCCTTCCCGTCGCCACCATTCTTCGAGCTCCCGTCGGTCTTCTAGAAGGTAAACGGACGGAAGATGTCGGAAGAATGGTTCAAATTGGCAAGTCGCAAGGACAATAAGGGGCGACGATCAGAGGCAAGTAATCAGCGAGATGAGAAGTTTATGATCAAGGATGAGCAAAGTCAGTATGTACAAATTCGGGCGGATAGCTTTTCAAAAATCTAAGAATGTAATCGAAGAATGAAACCCAACCAGTCTCCACAAGACGTTCTGTCTGACCATCGCACTGATGTTTTCAACTGTCGATGTCTTCATTCCAATGCTTTCATGTTTGCGCGGAAAATGATGGCTGTACTCTAAACAGAGAATATCAAACGCTTGAACCTCTTTCTCCCCCATCACCCTCAACAACAGCTGAATCGTGAGACGATGTGACGGGTCGACTTACTTCCCAAGTGGATTAATGTGTCCGACGCACGATCCTCTCGCCAGTGAGTTGGAGGAACAATGCAGTCGAGCAATTCGACTTGGCTGACGGAAATTCCTCGCGAGCTTGTTCCGAATCGAGATGAGCAGCATCGAAATCCATGGCCATCGTCTCCGTCCTGACAGCTGGGCAGTGCAGACTCGCTGCAAGGTGGAGGGCGGTGCCACGACCCGTAAAATTCTTGCTGGATGGCTCATCAAATCTCAAGCTTCGCCGCACACATATTCAGCATACGCGGCGCCAGCAGCTCAAACGCCAGCTCCGTTACTTGCGATTCGGCTTCGTTTTGTGGACTCCGTGTCACATGCCGCATTCCGATCTTTTACGAGGTGACTGTACGTTTTCCCTCCGGTCATTTCCGCGATATTGACGTCTTGCCATAGAACTGTTTACGAGCACGGTCAGCCAGTTCAAACTAAGGTCTAATTGACATCGCCATGCGCAAACCCCTGCACAGGCAAATGTTCGAAGAAAGGGGGTTTCACTCACCAAAAGCCTCAACCACTCCGTCAAACCCCAGTTCGCTTAGTCCTCCTCTCATATTCACCATATCCATCACGCCTGTCATATGCACTGGGCAGCTCTCGCTTAGTCCGGCTTCCCTCGAACCGTATATCGCATCGCTTCTCGCGAGCAATATCACCGCAACCAGCACCTCATCCTTTACCACTCGACTCGAATCGTCCAGCGCGGAATTTATACTCCGCATAACATGGCCACGGAGGCGGAGCATACTTCGACGAGCCATCTGCGTCTGTGGTCCAGGTCGATCGAGGAGGATGGTGGCCAGTCCGAGTAGCATGACCGAGACGACGAGGGCCGGGTCTTCGAAAATTTTATGCGGGAGGAACTTTTCGGCTGTGCCGGGAACGATGACGGGATGTTCAGCTTCCCAAACGCGGGCTTGCGAAATAGAGTCTTGAATGTAGCTATTCTGTATAGTTTGCGCACTGCGGTAAGTGACTGCCTGTACGCCGGCAGGGCTGGGTGCTTACAATAACGGAGATGGCGTCGACTTCTACATCATTGAGAATGTCGCCAATGTCGTTGGATGGTTCGTTGAGAATGTATAATCTGAAAGCCAGAGAGCCGGTGCGGAGGGCCGCGATGGATGCGTTGGTGAGGTCGGCGGATGTCGTGACAATGGGACGGGTTTGTTCGAGCTTGAAGAGGTCTGTTCCTTTGGCTGCGGCGTCTTGAGGAGTCTTCTCGTCCAGTCGTCTGATAGCCTGATCTCCTCTCCCCTGTGAGCCTGCCGTCGCGCTTGCGAATTTCTCCTGCAGCCTCCGGACCCGATGTTGCCGGAGTGTAACGTGGGACCGAACATTGGTCCGGAATTTTGCAGACTTGCCAGTGGACGGCTTGTTCACGGGGTCCAGGAAGACAAAGACTGGAGCTGGATCCGCCTCGTCTGGCATGATGTCAAATGCCCCTGACTGATTGCAATGAGGCTTGCGGTGGTCGCCATACAGAAGTTGATAGGAGGAAGTGAGGTCGAAGAAAAGGACCACGATCTAGACATTGGTTCGTGTTTCCTCGGCCCCGAAATCTGCGTCATGATTGGCCTAGATTCCGGGTCAAAGACGCTGCTTGAAGTTGATCGGATATTGCTTCTGCGATGCCACGAGCTTGTTCGACTTGCGTTGATATCGTGCAAGCGATCGCACTGGATTGCGCGGATCAGCTGACTCCGCTTTCGGTGATTCCAGGTTGGGGGCGTGCGATGTAGAAGAGCGGCCATGATGTCGGAGAAAGAACCGAAGCACAATCTCTGATTTAGACTTTCACTAATTCTCTAGCTCCTCGGCTGCTGACGTAGCGATCCCGCTCGATCTGCAATAAGGTAGAAAAGTCCAAAATGTGCTTAGTCATGCCTTCTTGCGTGTTCAAACATCGCTTTGCTTCCTCCTTGTTCCTCCCAAATAAACCACCAATCTTTGCCCGCTCTGTAACACGCTCAGGTAAATCGCACTGGCGGCCACTTCTCGGGAGCTCGATGACCTATTCTTTCCCGGCGCCGCTGCTTCGCGGGCTTCTGCTTGCTTCATAGCGTCGAGGTCGATGAACTCTTATATGTTTGTGCAGCTCCCACTAATGCAAAGACGCTGGCGAGAGACTCTTCCAGGAGGACACGAAAGCCCGCATTGTCCTAGTCACAGCATGTTAGCAAGTCACGCCGCCGGTGTTATAGATACTTGTGGCTCCAGATGGACATACCGCAATTGTTTACTAGATTACGGCATAGTATCAGCAATGGCATTGTAGCAACAGGAGGGTGGAGGCAACTTACCATCACGGTTGAGGTCGGTGCAGCCCGTTCCTATGTCGACGCAAATCAGCCGACGCTCGACAATGGAGATGTTAGCTGTAAGTCGTAACATACCGCAATACCCGGGTTTGGCGCCATTGTCGTAGGGGCAGCTCCTACATAGACCACCGTCGCAATAATTTGTATCGCCGCAATTACGGCCACTAGGTAGAGATTCCCCGTTAGCATGGAAATAGTCGGATCACCTCCGTTCCACCTTAGGAGATGCTGAACTAACCACGAGCCGCAATTATCGTGATCCGAGGATAGGTTTTTGCCTGAGAACGGCTGTCAGTATAGCTGTCCGGATGAACGCGGGAGGAGGATGCGACGAACAATTTCCGCCTGAAGTGCTGCAACTACTATACGGACTGACGCATTGGCATTGTCCATTCGAGCACGTACTGCCCTCTCCGCATGAGTTGCCGCCTGAAGAATGCGTCAGCTTCATGCTCGTCGTTGTCATCGACCATTATCAATGAGCTGGAACAACATACAAATGCCGCAGCTTTCGGTATCAGATTGAAGATCCTGTGGCCATTTATTAGCATCATCTGCAGACCACTCCGGCTCCTGTCCACTTACACGGCAACCAAGACCGGAACAGAACGTCTGCGAAGCGGTGCAGTACTGGCCGCATATACCGTTTCGACAGCTCTCCCCAGAATTGCATCGTTGATTGCATCCGCCACAGTTAGACGAATCTGTATCGAGGTTCGAGCAGGTCACCGAGTCTGAGAAGGAGTCAGCCAAACCACCGACGGCTCGCTCGTTGCCAATGGGAAGATGTGCTTACTGTCGCTATGAGAGCAATACGAATCGCCCGTGTTGGGGCACCCGCATACGCCGTTAGAACACAAACCTGTAGTACAGACGTTGTCGCATCTTCCACAGGAGGACGGATTATTTTGAGTTTCTCTGCAGTCCGAGATTCTGTACAATGTCGATCAGCTGCGGGACCGACTGCTAAGTCGAGTATGCTTACGGAAACATAGATCCAGGAAGGCCGAAGGTCTGGCATATTTGGGAACCTGTAAGGCCAGGTGTGAGTGAAACTAGACTTAGCGAGTCCACATGATCGTCAGGACATACCGCTCGGACAGATGGTGCACATTCCATTCGTACAGCCTTGCCCACTCGGACATTGATTGCCGCAGGAGCCGCAACTCGACGCTGCGAGATTGTTAGCTATGCGTCGTGAAGGGGAATCTTCAGCTACGCGATCGCCATACCGTCGTTTTGCAAGTCTCTGCAACCACTTCCGGCGAAGCATCGCGATGGAAGCCCAAAGGCTCCTTGTACACAAAAATCGGCCTCGCAGCGATTTGGACGGTCCGGGTTAAGAGACGTGTTGCAGCCTGCATCCACCGTCGGTCCGGCTGGCGGAGCGCTCGATGTCGTCGTACTCGATGCGGTAGTGCTGGCCGTAGAGGTGCTCGTCATGCCGGTACTCTCCGTGCCAGTACTCTTCGTGCTAGTGCTCCCCGTGCTGATGCTCTCAGTGCCAGTGCTCTCCGTTGTTGGGCCAGTTTCCGACGTAGTCGTAGAGCTAGAAGTGCCGAAGCTAGTAGTAGTAGTAGACTCTCCCGTAGTCGAGACCGAAGATACCGAAGAAGTCGTGGAGGAGGTGGCATCCGATACTCTGGTGATTAAGCTGGTAGTATCCTTGGAACTGGAGGCAGTAGATTCTGTAGTAGATACCAATGACGTCGAGGTAGTGATACTTGAACCAGACGACGTGGTCTCCCTCATCTTGGTCGTCGAAGTGTCGGCTGTTGAGGTGGATGACGAGCTTGCCTTGGCCAGCGAGGATAGCGAAGCGGTTGTCGAGCTTGTCAAGGCCGAGCTGCCGTGTTCTGTTGTCTTTGATGATAGCGTGACGGTATGAGAGGTCGAGGACTTGGAAGAGGCCGAAGTCGACGTTTGCGCTGTTGTAGAAAGAGTTGGAGTGGTCGACGACGCTACAGCGTCGGCCGTTGTGGTACTCCTCGCTCTTCCGCTCGACGTTGTAGCCGTGGCCATTCCACTCCTTGTGGTTGTACCGACCGAGTCTGTCGCCATTGTAGCAGAACCCTTGCTCGTTGAAACAGGGTCATCTCGAAAACTGCTCGATCCAAGCGTGCTTGTTACGCGTATCGAGCGCGAGGAAGTGGTCGATAGTGGGGATCTCGAGGACGAGGACAGCTTCACGCTCGAAGAGCTACTGGTCAAAAGAGCCGGGGCAGGCTGGCAGATCGCAGAATCGGTCCATGGACAAGTTCGTCGCATCTTTCGAGCTCGCGCATCCTTGAGGTAGCATTTCCGGTTTCCTCGATTCCATGAAGCGACTTCGCATCTCTTGGTAGTACTGCAGGCGTCCATGCATGTTGCAAAGTCGTTTGTCAGAAGTATCTTGAAGTCACTGCTCGGAAAGTCCGCCCGACAGGATTGAATACAACGTCGGCCATGGACCGTGGTTGCTTGGTCGTTATGGCATCGTCTCGCATTGTTGTCGCGAAGACGAGATGGGTTTGCGAGCGCAACCTGAAGGAGAAACAGAATGGACAGCATGCAGCATACAAGGAATCTCATGGTCGGCGGACGGTGGCAGGAACGCTGTTTCGACTCGCCAGTCAACGATTGCAGAAGTGGTACTGTGAGACGGTTGCTGAAATGTACGCCCCCTTGCGCATCAAAGGCCTTTATGGCTACAGCACGCTTCTCGGAAGTCCAGCGCGCAGCATTCGCTTCACCGACCCCGTGTTGGCCATGCTAGCTGCGTAGCGCGTTCGTAGCTTGCAGATCCGTTGAAGTATGCTCGTTGCGCGGCCCAGAATGCGGCTCGGATTTGACGCCTCTGCTGCTCGACTGTGACGTGAGCACGCTCCAAGTCTGTAGGGAAGCTTGTCAACGTTGTGGCTGATCTGGTCTTCATGCCTACCAGCGTCAATCGACTGCGGTCGTATCGAGATTGGTGAACGCAGCACCCTGAACGAGACGAGTTCGCGTGCGTTGGCGACAATGCGTGGCTTACACTTTCCCCTCGAATGTCATTAGCCTTTTATGTGGCTGGCTGAAAGCTTCGAGATCGAAGCTGAGCCCGAGCGTGCAGCTGACATACGCTCAGCCAGCTCCAGCGGAGTCAAGACCTGAGGTTCAGCCAGCCACTGTCAACCTTGCGGGCGAGCTAGGAGCATGCGCGAGGCCAAGAGTAGGGCAGACTTCGCGTGTACTGTGTGGCGATTATGGAAGAGCACGAAACCATCGAGCGTGCAGTCGGACGATGGGCTTGTGGAGCATCCAGTCGTGGGCTGGCGAGTCAAGGTCTGCAACCGAGTGCGACGTCGATGGCCGTGGCTATGAAATATCGAGGTGAACAAGAGGACGATGGTGGCTGCCAATGAACCGGAGCAAGTGGTTGAACCTCCACGGGCAGCTGACGGGATCCTTGGCCTTGCTTACTCATCGCGGCACAAGCTCAGCGCGCCGCAAGACCGCTCCGTCTTTCTTTCCACTACAGCGTTCACATCGTTCTATCATGGGGTCTCGAGTCTCAACCAGTATATGTATGACTGCGGCATCAAGGAGCTCAGAAGGCATTGCAAATCACTCGCGTATCTGGCGACGACTTCGCACGGATATGCGGCCGCTCGAGATACGGACTAAAGTTCTTGCAGGCGACCTCAGCTGAGAGAACAGACGCCACCAGAAGTTAAACGGCATCTGAGTTGCAGTGGAAGCGAGACCAAGTCGCTCACTACGCTCCATGAGCTCGCTCTTGCTGCACAATAGCGAGTGGCAGTTCGAACATGCTCGAGATGCTACTCCGACGGGATCGTCGTGGCTACGTTGGCAGCTGGCAGTGATCCAACGCTTCAAGAATTCAGCGGGAGGCCTGAATACGGGCAGTCGACGTCTTGAGGATCTCAGCCAGCCACAAACCCACCATGCACGCGGGGTCTTGACGGCGACATACGCACCCACTGTTCGGCCTGTGAAGATGTTGAGGAATCCGAGGTGGTGATGGGATGGCTGAGGGACCAATGAAAGGAGGTGAAAAGAGGGATGATGATCCAGCTGAAAATCCAAATTCACGAAGCCTTTTAAATCTCAGCGAGAGTCACGAATTTAGAGCAGTGAATTATATGCCATGATCCAGTCCACGTGCCAGCCTCCCTCTTCCGTCTCTCTAGCAACATTGCGCCCTCAATACCACCAGTATCGGCTCTCATCAGAGCTTGAGGTGACCACATCGCAGAACTGCCACAGCCTCAGTGCCAGTATAGCTCCGGAAATGTTGGTCTTGCGTTCCGAGCGAGTGTAAGCCTCCCCCCTTCCTTGTCGTCATGAAATTATGATTTGCTGATTCGCGGTACCTAGACAAGTGCAAGACCGACGGCGATTGCTGTACAAACGCTTGTGGTATTGTTGATTTTAGATGCTTCTGATTGATAGAGTCCTGGAGGTGCACCGCCAATATTGCAGCTGGAATCGTTTTGAGAATTAGGAGGGAAGCGTCGACCTGGGCGAGGAACTGGTGCTGCCTATCGAATGTCATTTTCAGCTTCTTTCGGGCTTTCGCGATGTAGAGGTTGGAAGTGGGAAGGAGAGGCTTGGCTGATCGAGACAACGTACGTCCGGACCCTCGAATGCAGCCATAAAACACACAGTACAATGGAACATATGCATGCCATCCTTCTCATCGCCATCTATCTCCAACGAAGGGCTCCTGCAGCCTCTCACATCGCAATGCCCAGTTTTCGGTTCTCAATTCCCATAATCCATCACCCAATCTCTGAAGCCCTCCTCTCGCTATCTCCCACCCCTCAAGCCCTCGTCCCCTTCCCCTGCTGCTGATAAATCCCACTCAAACCCCCACCATAACTTTTACTCGCCCGAACCGCAGGCGCCCTTCCCGCAAGCACATGCCAAGGATCCAGTCCCGGCGCTAAACCGCCATCGTCCGCAGCCGAGAGTCCCCTTCTTCGTCCGTCCGTCTTCTTCACGCCCACTTCTACCGTCCGCAGTATGCCACCGCCGTCCGCTTTGCCACCCTGCTCTCCCGGGCGCCGAGTCAGTCTCCTCCCGCGCGACTTTGACCGTCGAGGATCGCTTGTGTCCGTCCAGTCGTTCGTGCCGTGGGAGCTATATGAGGGAACTTCGGACGGGTATTGCTCGCACGAATCGTAGGAGGAGAGGGTAGATTGGGAGGCGTTAGACATGTTGCGATTGGCGGTGACAGAGGAAGGAGGGATGACCGGGCCAGTGTCCCATGGAAGCCGGCGAACGGTGGCGGAGATGACTTCGGGGGCTTGGGTGGAGCGAGAGGATTTACGGGAGTGGAGGGAAGCGGGAGGAAGTGAAGCGGGAGGAAGGGAGGGTTCGATGGGGTGCGATTTTAGAGGATTCGGCATGGGGACCTTGCTGAAGCGTGTCATTGGGTCTCGACGACGAGGAGGAGGGTCTTGCGCGAGGAGGTTTGGGGTGGAGTGGCCCTGGGTGCCGAGGCTGGGCGTGGGTAGTTTGGGTTCGCGGTGAGGGGTCTGAAGGCGTGGTGGTGAGACCTGTTGCATATTGCGCGAAGCTCTGGGAGTCGCGCGAGGCATGGGCATTTCCTGAGCGTCGGTCACGGGTGGTACAAGAGTGTTTTCTCGTCGCATGGTAGTAGCCTTGATCCATACATTCAGAGGAGGCGGAGCTCCTTTGGTAGCGATGAACGTTTCCAGTCGTCGTTGTGCTTCGGGGCTGATTGTTTGAGGCTTTGCGGGGGCGGGTGGATGATTTGACTCGTCGCTGACTTCTGGTTGCCACGTTGAGGCTCGCTTGCGTGCTTCTGATATCCTCTGCGCGCTTGCGCGTAAAGGATCGTCGCGATCTTTCGCCGGTGGTGAGTGGGACTCTAGGAACGTGGATCGCACTGGCGTTGTGCTCCGAATCTCATCCACGCTGACGACTGAAGAGGCTGAAGATTCGGATTCCAGGTAGCTCTCGCCTTGTGAGCATTCCTCGGTCTTTGTCTTGTTCGGCGCCTCGGGCTCGCGGCCGGTCTCGACTTGAACAGTTGGAGACTGTTTGGCAGATGGCATTCCGCTGTCTTTGCGACCCGAGTAACGATTCTTGTGTTTCGGCGGCAAGGGCGGCGTTCTCATCGGCGGTGTGACAGGCGACTGTTCAGCCGGCGCGGGGAACTTCCCAATAGTCTCGCTCCAGGAGGGACTTGGTGCCATTGAGGTCTTCTGCCTCATGCTCTTCAGAAGCGCCATCTCCTCATCGGTGACCACGACCACATGACCCGACTCGGGGGTTGGAGCAGTTGACACGCTCGTCTTTCTGATTGGATTTGACACTGCATCGGTGCATACCACAACATTGACGGGCCCTGTTGTAGACAGGATCGGTAGCCGCGATGAGGTCCGTTCATGTCGCATTTCCCGGAGAGAGCCCGCATCGTGGGAAAATTTGCGCACAATCCTCCTAGGCCCAATCTCGTCCGAGGATGCTAGAGCCGTTCCATCAGGCGATCCGACAGACTGATCCGGACTCAACTGCTCATGCTGAAGTTCACTGAAGGCGCTGGAAGACCAGGAGAAGTTGTCCAGGCTGTAGCTGGGCTTCAAGACTGGGGAATCCGTCGATAAGGGGGAAGTCGCCACTTGCAGCGGTTTAATGGACGGCAACCTCGAGAGATCCACCGTCGAAGCAGATCCCAAAATAACAGAACAGTGATCGTCGACCATGAGGCTGGCACGGATATCCGGCAAGCTTGCATCGATACTGTAATCGGAGAGCGCTGATCTGGCCTTTTCTCGAAGCGTAACGTGGTCGATGTCTGGAGAGTCGAACCGCGCTTTCATTGGTGAGAGGTGTTTTGAGCGTTCGCTCGCCGCGAGGGAACGGACACTATCCACACTGCGCGGTCTAGGAAGTTGCACCACTCGCCTCTGTCCGGCGGTGTGACCGGTGTGTTGTGGCCGCGCTGGCCGACCACGATCTTCGTGAACGCCGTCCAAAGGCGACCTACGAGGTGCGTAAACCGAGACCGGCTTCATTGTAGACTTGGGACTGTCGACCTGGGGAAGGGTGGGTACGATGGCCGGCGCGATTTTGCGAACAGTATCAATCCCACCCTTCCCGCTTCCCTTTTCCACATAATCATCATCGCTGTCATCATCATCCTCCTCTTCGTCCTCTCCATCGGATGGCCAGGCATCGAACCAGTTCTGGACACCTTTCGGCGGTCGATGCACATTCTTCTTGAATTGATCGCCAATGTCTTCGTCGAAAGGTCGGCTCTCGAGAGATACTTTGCGCCCACGGACTGATGCCGCGTCTCCGTTGGAAGGCTTATTGGGCGTTGACGCTTTCCCGCCCTTCAATTTCCAACCCATGGCTGAGCAGGAGTGATGCGTGTGCGGGCGCTCGTGGAGCGGATCTCGACGCGAATCGTGTCTGTCGTGATGGTGTTCTGTACGGCGTCCTAGGCGTTTGCTGGCTGAAAGACTCCAAAGTCGTGAAGTCGGGCGAGGCTGGTCAAGAGGTAGGCCGTGCTCATTCTCGCTATATGTCGCAACTCGTCTCAAACCCAAATTTGCAAATTTGCCCTGCCCAATCGGTCGTGCGAGGTTCGTGCGGCGAGTCCAATATCGCGGAGTCGACGATCGCAGCCGTGACTGCCGCTGATAAGTCGAGAGGATGGAGGTGTTAGGTCGGCCGCGACGATGACAGACGAGCACAGAGCAGTTTCTCCTTTACATTAGCCAGCATCACGTCACCAGGGTTGCGTGCTGTGTGCGCCGCGCAGGATCCGGGCTTTGGTCAAGGTTTGCCTGGGCCGCTGTTCAGTCCTCCCCATGGTCAGGGTAGCTCCCGGCACGTCGGGGTTCGTGGAGTGATCACTGTACCGTATTAGTTCTGGATCAGCACCACCACGTGGCATAAAAGCTTTGCCGTTCTGCGGTTGGGTCCGTGATCAGCATATCGTCTGTTCGCAATGTGAAGTCTCCGACGTGTCGCAGGCTCAGACGTGGTGTAGGCAAACAATTTGACGGAACTGCCGGTGATGAAGACTTGCACTGCCGAATGGAGGCTTTGCATCCCTGCGCGAGACACGCGCTGATCGACGACTTCCAGGTCGGCACGACCCATCGTGACGTGGACTCGACCTGGGTGTGTCGCACTCCCTCAGGCCAAATCGAAGTCCTGGCTGGTTGAAGCCTATCATTGGCGTGAGATGACTGCAATCTGGCATTGGTCCATGCATCAAACGCCGTGAGTCGTGACTCTTGGTACCCTCGTAGCTTCACCGGCAGCTGCACGCCAGTTTGAAACTCGGCTTGTAAACAAGTACCGACGCCGTGTGCAACACAGGCTGTGTCGTCTGCGTACTCATGCGATTGATGCCATGTCCGCTGTGTTGCAATCGATCGTGCACTTGCACGGTCGTCCTGCACGACGAACAGACACCGATGCTTGCTGCGGATACAGTCGGACAATGCGGTCGAACGCGCATCAGGTCATCACAGGCTGATATACCCAGCCCGGCCACATTATCCCAGGGATCTTTCGGCGCGGAGATTCGTCTCACCTCAGCCCCCGGCATACCACGAACACCGCCCAGGAAATGTGGGAAGGACGTGGGAAGCATTGCCCATCTTGGAACGGAGATCGAAGATGAGATGAGCCTCGTCAGATTCATGTCGGGGAAAATTCTGCTCTCTTGGTCGCGTGCTGAGGATGGAAGACCTTAGGGTGAAGTGAGATCGAAGAGGAGGGACTCGTTCCGTCACGTGATCATGCGTGCTAGCGCGAAGAATTACATCATCGTCCATCTCGAAAATCTGCCGATCTCGTATCTCGAAAGCGCCGATCTCGTACGAAGTACGACGATGTAGGAGGTAAGAACTACAACCCTTCAGACACCACGAACAACCGCACCTCCATCAACAACCGCCAGTCATGTCCAGCAAACGTCCTCCCACCGCCGAGGCCCCCAAACCGCCCACAACCCTCCACTCGACAACAACCATCTCGCCCCTCGCTGTCCTCACCGGAACCCACCCCGTCACCCTCGGCGAAAACACCATCCTACACCCATACTCCATTCTAACCTCCACCACCGGCCCTATAACCCTTGGACGAAATTGCACCCTCGCCGAAATGTCCACCATATCCGCCTCGTCCTCAAACCCGACGACAATCGGCGACAACGTAACAATCGGACCCGGCACCCACATAACTGGCGCGAACATCGGAGAAGGGAGCGTCATCGAAGGGAGAGTCACAATCGGAGAGGGAGCAGTGTTGGGGAAGTTCTGCAAGATCACGGCTGGGGAGGTGGTGCACCCGGGAGAGGTACTGCTGGGTTTCACGGTGGTGTATGGGGATGGGAAGAGGAGGGTGAATCGTACGATGGAGGGGAGTGGAGAGGTGAGGGAGGCGAGGAGGAAGGGTGTGGAGGGAGAGTGTGCCTTGGCGAGGAGGTTGATACCGAATGCGTCCGCGAAGTGGGGATGAAAGGAGAGATTTAAGTTGAGCCTACATTCTTCACTTCGATCTCGACTGGATCGTCGATATGGACGAACCACATTCGCCAGAGATGTCCCGGCCTCGGACGGAACCCGCAGACACCGACCATGCGGATTCGACTACCTCTGATACGCCTCCATTCCCCACTCGAATCCATACCCCTTCCACTGCGGCGGAATGCCCTCCCCATCCACACTTTCCAGATCCCACGACAAAGTCATCCCTCCACCCTTCATTCTCACCTGATCCACAACACCCTTCCACACGCCCGTCCTCACATACATCCCCACCAGACTCCCGAACGCATACAACGTCGTTTCTGGGTCCGTCGCCCGCTTCTCCCACGGATGCATCTCCCCACCTTCCCCGCCCGCTGGCCGCACGACCCCCTTCCTCGCCATCTCGACCCTCAACTCATGAATCCTCATCGGCTCCGGCAAGACGCGCCCGGAATCCAGTCTCGGCCCACAATGAACGAGCAGATTCAGCGTCTGAAACAGCGCAGTCGTAAGCCGACTCGGTCCGCCGTCACCATGCACCTGAAGGCCGGTGTTGGTATCATACCGCACGTCGAGGATCCTGACATCCTGCGGTGGGCAAGGCAGGGACACCCAAGTCGTGGGTCCGAGACGGGATCCGAGCATGAAACCTTCACCCTCTCCCTCCAAGTCGAGAGTGTATGTGTGTAGCCTTTCATCGGCGGCGTAGCTGGGAGAGCTCATCAGGGAGCGGAGGTCGGAAGCTAGGGTCCGGCTGGTGAGGAGGAGGGCCAGCCATGGGATTGAGAGGCGGGTTGGGTTGAGGTCTGGGAGCAGCTGTTGACGACGTTTTTCGAGGTCAAAGGTGAGTTTCCAGGAGCTGCTGACTTGGCGGTTGATGGGAAGGAGGAAGACTTGTTGGTAGATTAGATGCCTGAGCTCCAAAGGGAGACCAAGTAAAGAGGCGCGGGGAGGTGAGGTGGTAGGCGTCATGTTGACTACTGCAGGATCGCTCATCTTGGAGGGGATACCTTGCGTTCTCCGCGATCACCCGGAGTTGGAAGACGTGAAGTCTCAAGGACGCGCTTGTCCGGTCAACCGGTGTGCTGACGTTGGTGTTGCTGTGAAGTTGCTCCTCGGTAGGCGCCGTTTTGCTGAAGCCTGATGCTGAGGGGGTGAAAGATGGCGCGGATGACGAAGGTGGAGAGTGGAGTGCAGAAAAGCCGCGGAGCGTGCGGGCTACGGCAACGATTTGAAGCCTGAGGCTAGAGAGGAATGGGATATCGCTCACCAACACGTGAAGATGGCGCCCATGATCAATTGTCGATATTCTTAACGGGCGAAAAACTGACTGTCAAGTCTTGCACGTATAGTTGTTGCATTTCATCTCAGCGGCACACATTTCTCGTGATTGCCGGCGGTAGATCTTGTGAGCTGGACCATGTCAGGTACAGTGCGATTTGAAGCAGGTACGACAGAGCTGCCCTGGCACTGTACAGATTACGGAAGAACATGGAGAGTGAACATGGACTTTGTAGTCTATTCCGAGCTCATCTCTCACCTTCAGTGAATACCTAGCGCTTCGATATCTTCAATCCCCTTTCAGCGCCTTCCTCCGCAAAAGGCTCCGCTTTCACGCTTGATCTCCTCCCTCTCCAGACTTCTCCGCCGTTCTTGGGGCTCCGCTGGGCTCCGCTATGGTACATGAGTCCAGACCGGAGCAATATACCAACCCCGCATACACATCCAACCAACCCATTGGACATTCAATACCGAAACGTGCGCTGTTTCAATAATACACATTCAGCAAACATCCCGGCAGCGACAGGTGGACCTCCTTGAAGCGCCGGTGAGACACGCGGTGTGTATGGCATTTGACACGTCTCGTCGGGCAGTCACCGCTCATCATCGGCTGGATACCGGACACAGCATACGGGACGTTGCAGCAATTGCAAGCATTAACATGATTGTCCCGACCCGCGAAACACAAACATTGGCGGTGAGTGATGATTGATGTGGAGAGAGAGAAGGTGATGACAATCCTGACGACGATGAGGCACTTTTTGGCTTTTGGCCGGCTTGCCAGCCCTCTACCAAGATTTTGATGGGGAGTGATATCAGCGCTGAGAGAGATAAGGAGTATTTCGGAGGGTTTCACGGTCGATGTCGGCTGTGTGCTCGGTTTGCATTGAGGCCCGAAGACAGTCCCGCGCCATGTGGAGACCGTACAGGCATGCCACTGCCAGCGCGTGCAGATGGATGGCATACGGAGCAGTGGAGCAAACAATTGCAGTACCTTACACTCTCCAACAGCATAACACACGACGAGGCGCAGGGTCGCGATTGAGGCGTCCAACGGTGAGCGGAAGAGGCGTCCATTGAGCGCGGGAAAGTGCGTAACATGGAAAACCTTGGTTTGCGATCTCCCTCCCGCACCCGTCGATGTCAGTCCATTTTCGCGTGAATTTCGATCCACAGCAAATGCAAGTCCCCACCACCATCATCGCTGCAGGTTTGAATTTTGCGGAGATGTGCAGATCGGAAGGAGGAGGAGTGTGAGGAGTGGATCCACCTTTGCAACACGTGGATCGGGCAGAGGATCATCATGACTCTGTCCCAACTTCAACTCTCTCTTCTCCTCCCGGTCCCGTTCCTTTCTTCTTCCTTCTTTAATTCTATATCTCCCTTCTTCTTCCTCTTCCTGACACTATTCCATACTGCTCTCTTGCAAAGACTACTCCTCTCACACTCTTCTCCGACCAGCAACTACATCTTCCACACACACAATCTTCGCACTACCAATCACACCCACCCAGCGGACCCCACTGCGAGATCTACAAGCCTCCAAACCACACACCACGTCCTCTCACCACAACACCGCAAAAATGGCCAAGGTAAGCATTCCTCCTTCTGAATGGCGTCGACATTGCCACCACCTTCCTCTCCAACCCTCAATCCCTCATCTCCCTTCAACCCTTCCTCAAATGACGTACCTAGCTCCCAAATAACCTCCCCACTAACATTTTCCCACTAGGTCAAATACATCCTCCTCGACTGCGACAACACCCTCTGCCAATCCGAGCGCCTCGCCTTCGAAGCCTGCGCGGACCTCACCAACGAAATCATGGAAAAATACGGCCTCGATGCCCGCTACGACACCGACGCCCTCCTCGAGGATTTCGTCGGCAACAATTTCCGCAACATGCTCATCGGTCTCCAAAAGAAACACAACTTCTCCATGTCCGCCGAAGACGTGGACACGTACGTCGACATGGAACTCGGCCGCGTGACGAAAAAGTTGAGCGAAAAGTGCGAGGAGTGTCCCGGCGTGACGGAGCAATTGGAGTGGGCCAAGGCGCAGGGGTACCCGATGAGTGTGGTCAGCACGTCGGCGAAACCGAGAGTCGTGGCGAGTTTGAAGAGGACGAATTTGATGCGTTTCTTCACGGATGAGCATGTTTACTCGGCTGCGACGTCGCTCTCCCCGCCTTCGAGTAAACCCGATCCGGCCATCTACTTGCACGCTTGCAAGGAACTCGGCGTCAAGCCTGAGGAGGTGTTGACGGTGGAGGACAGCAAGTCTGGTGCCACGGCGGCGATGCGCGCGGGGATTCCGTGTATCGGGTATGTGGGGATCTACAAGCTGGAGGAGGGTGCGGAAAAGGAGAAGCAGATGGCCGAGACGTTGAAGGAGCAGACCAAGACGGTGACGACCATGTACAACTGGAAAGAGTTTCCCGAGTGCGTCAAGGCGATTGAGGCCAAGTTGTAGTTGGAGCGGTGGAGGTGGGTTTTGATGGGGCATTATGATTTTATGTGTGAACGATAGATACTTCTTAGCGAACTTGCGATGATACTACTACCGCCGTCGTCTGTCATGACGATCGAATGGAAATTTTCTGATCTTTGCTCTGCTTCATCGTTGGCCGCGGAGTGAGAGTGTTTGTGACTGCGGAAGTTTCGCATTGCTTCACTGGGGGGACGTTCTACTACAACAGTGAGGTATCTCCTGTCCGTGTTAAAACGCCGTGAGCTGTTATTTCATGCCAAACGCCCAGGTCCTCTCGACCAGTGTGTCGCTCGCGAATCTCTCTGGTCAAGTGACATCTGCCTTCCGCGACTCCATCGTGCTGCTCCCTGGACTCCGCTACGCCACTCCTCGGTGATCCGCTCCGTCGCTCCGTGCATGTGAGGCGTATGCTCATCGCCCTCATGCCTCGATATCTTCAACATCCATCTCTGCGTCACCCATGTCCTCACTATCCGAGTCGTCATCTTCATCCTCATCATGCATGTCCTCATCCTCATCCTCCCAGTGTTCGACAAAGTCATCGTCATAATCGGATCCCATAGAGCCCCAACGCCGATCAGGCCGGTCCTCGTCATCCCAGCCCTCAGAACTTACGTCCTCTTCATCTGGCATCCCCTCTTCTTCGGTTTCTTCGACATCGACTTCACCCTCTTCAAACTCCAGTAGACTTCCCTCCCTGGCCCAACGTTCCGTCAAAATCTTCCTCTCCAACGCCGCCATACCTCTCCTCCACATTTTCCTCCTGTCTTCCATCTCCGTCTCCACTTTCAGCGCGGAGTCGTGTTCGGTAAACATTCTCTCGGCCAACATATCCGCCACACCAGAGCCATCGGCGGCTAGTTGCAATTGTGCTCGGACGAGCCAATCGCGAGGAAATGAGCTTCGGTAGTCTGGGTGGGCAAGTCGCATAGCGGTAGTCCAGCTATAGGTCGAAGGAGATCTGGAGAGCGTGGGAGTAGGCATGGGCGCGGCAGGCTCAGCGATTGAAGAAAGGGCGATTGGTGTGGGCACGATTTGGGACTTCCAGGTAAGGACTTCGATGCGGTAGTGAAGTTCATCGAGGTGTTCGTAAGGAGTGTATATTGCTTCGTCGATGTCGGCCGGGCCGGTCCAATGTGAAATCTTCGGGGATGTTGCCCTGTCGATCGTGAGTTGAGTAAGGGGTGAATCAGTCGGCAACAAAGGATGGTGGCGAGGGACTGAGACCTTGGTCAGGAGATCGTCAACGATGGGTTTGAGTTGGTCTTTCTTCCACTCCAACGTCTCCAGCTCGAGTGTGAAGGTTTCCAAGCAAGCGAGGTGAGGAGCGTCAAGCACGCGTTGCAGCCAATCCATTTGGAATCTGAGTGGCTCGTCGTCCTCCCAGTCCCACCAGTCCGTATGTTTGATGATGATGCGCAGATAGCGAGGACGGACGGCTTTGAGCAAGGCATCGGCCTGGTTGAGGTCGTTGTCATAGAACATCTCGTCCTCTGCAACAAACATTTGGATGTGGAAGATGAAGGTGTCAATGTTCTGAAAGACTCTGGGTGAAGCGGTACCCTCAAGAAGAGAATGTGCGATCTTTTGCTGCAACGGCGGTGGTCCGCGTTCAGGATCGAAGTAGAATGGGACTTCGAGGCTCTTGAAAGGCAGCGCATTTGACTCGAGGTAAGCCCGACGGCAGGTAAGAAGGAGATTGGTATGCACGATCTTGGGTGCGGTATCTCCGGGTCGACACCAGAAATTGGTCTTTTTGTAGGCCCTTGTGGTGTCTTCTTCTTGAGAGGTGGCGTACTCGAAGATGATGTCGCGAAGCTCTTTTGGGAGAATGGAGTAGAGCGATGATTGACTTTGCTGATGGCACTTGTGCAAGTTGGCGGAGAGTGAGGTGCTGAGGCGGAGCTTGCGCATGCATGTTCGTTCGATGCGCTCGGTGATGGACTCTTGTGCACTCTGCGCAAGAATGGTCTGATCCACGATGTCCGCCATGGTGAAAGGTGTGCTATGATGGAGGTGGCAGTGAGATAATGAAGTCTGGTGTCACAATTCGATGGTGACTGTAGCTGGTGAAGACCAGCGATGTTTGCTCGCTGCCTGATGTTGTCCTGTGGTCAGGCGTCGTGTTTTGTAACCTGAGTGTTGCTCAGCTTAGCAGTGCGCGCGAGTATGCTGCGCTTTTGATCTTCGTGCTGTATCTGATGTGACCTGACGTGGTGCGCAATGCTGCCTCCGGTGACTCCGCGGTTGTTCGTGACCAGCAAGGTTGTTGTAGTTGGTGAAGTTCGTTGTGGGTGAAGATGCTGAAGTAGCTCCAAGCTGCGTTTGTCAATGCTTGCTTGGAAAGGAAATTGCAGTAAAGATGACGGTGATGATGCGCTGAGCTGTAGGAGATTGAAGTAGACCTATCTCAGGGTTACCTTAATGCCAGCGATAGCCGGACTCGACGACGAGCTGCCGAACGTTTTCCGTCACCTCACTCGATGGTTTGACTTGTTCTTGCTTCGTGACCGAATTTCAAACAAGACTCGATGATTTTGGCCAGCTTGGGAGACAGCACAGTGCCTTTATCAAGAGAAGTAGATCGCTCTGCGTAGAGTATGGTCGATTATGTTTATCGTGTGCGGTCCTTGCTGGCCTGGACGCCATGCATTGTGGTTCCTTGGACAAAAGTGAGTGATTGGAAGATGATGAAGTGGAAGAGAGAAAGCAATGCATCTCGCAAACAAAGGCAGCAGTTACTGAGTCAACTTTCCGCTTGACTGCATTAGCAGCTGCGACATGTGACGATGATTCGACTCACTGAGTGAGAAATGACATGTACTTTTGATCTACAGTCTACTCTTCGTCTTCTTCGACTTGTACGGAGTGATCCTACACAGCCGTGAGCCAGCGTCTTCAGAGTCCACCACGTGCACCCTCACGAAGAAGACACCGCTCACCTCTTTCGTCCAAAGCTGTTCGGCTCCTTCGGCTTGTTGTCCAAGATCTTCTCAATCTCCTCCATGATCTCCGGCGTCAGCTTGGGCAGCAACTTAAGCGCCTTGCAGTTGTCCTCAATCTGAGAGACCTTCGTAGCACCCAAGATCACTGTGCTGACATTCGGGTTCTTCGCCGCCCACGCGAGCGACAGCTGGGCCACGTTGGCGTCTAGCTTCTCCGCCACCTCGGTCAGCTTGCGGACCTTGGCGATTTTGGCTTGGCCCTCGGGAGACTGCAGCGACTTGACGGTGTCTTCGAAGAAGGCCTTGTTGGTAGCGAAGCGGGAGTCCTCAGGAATGCCGTCGTTGTACTTTCCGGTGAGGAGGCCGGAGGCGAGCGGCGACCAGATGGTGGTTCCGTACCGAAACTGTTCGTAGAGAGGAGCGAATTCGACCTCGAAACGCTCGCGGTGGAAAGCTGAGATTGGTCAGTATGGGCAGGCGAGAGGTAGATGGCGGTTGAAGTACCGTTGTATTGAGGCTGCTCAGCGATGGGTGCGATGAGGTTGTAACGCTCAGCGATCTGAGTGGCCTCTTGAATCTGCACAGCACTCCACTCGGATGTGCCCCAGTAGTATGCCTAGAGCAATGCGTCAGCTGATGAAAATCCTTCTGGTCATTGTTCGTCGGGAGCTTACAAGGTTGAGGTTGCGGATGACCTGTGTGAAGCCCTCGACAATCTCCTTCATGGGAGTGCCCTACAAATTGTCAGTCCCCGATCCAACACTCATGGTGTCTCAACATGTTCCACTCACAACATCCGGACGATGAGCCAACACGATATCGACATATGGCTGCTGAAGTCTCCTCAAGCAGTCCTTGAGGCCCTCAACCACGTGCTTGCGGCTGAGACCACGGGTGTTTGGCTCCTTGCGTCCTGTTCCCTCATGTCAACTTCAAGCTCTTTCATATCTCCCGTCCCTCTCCACAATGTTGTGCGTACCAGTGCCAAAGAACACCTTGGTGCTCAGAACGTATTCATCTCTCGGCCAGTTCAACTCTTTCAGGGCCTGACCCATGTGGATCTCACACTCTCCATTGGCGTACACCTCGGCGGTATCGAAGAAGTTGATTCCGTGGTCCTACAAAGGAAGCACCCTGTCAGCCGGGTTTCTCACTGCATCACCATCCACATTGGACACAAAGTCGAGCTTACCCAAGCAGCTTGCATGCATTCCTTGACGTCGTTGCCCTTCTGGGTACCTCCGTACGTGAGCCAGCCTCCGAGGGAGAAGACTGAGACTTTGAGACCGGAGGGGCCCAAGTGGCGGAACTAGAGGGTGCTGTCAGCTTGCTGTTGCACTTATCGTCCGGGTTGTTCGGATGTACATACCTCCATGTCCTTGGGATCGAACTTGCTTTGGACGGATAGCTCAGACATTATGATTGTGGTTTGTGATGGGTGAGGGAATTGTGTATGTGAGAAAGTGGTAGATCAGGGTAAGAGGAAGAAACTGTAGCATTGGGTAAATATGCGGTCACAAATCCACGTGGGTTTAACGTGCTAAGTCCGACCACCTTCCCGATTTGGACGGACTAACGTCATGAGCGGTATTTGACAGATTGACACTGCGGGGGCCAATGCGGGATGTGGAGGGGCATGAAGTAAGTTGTCATGTCTTTGATCCCATGCCTCACATGTCTTCATATTCTGCGGAGGAGCGCAGAGAAGACAAGGCGACGACTCGATTTAGCCGTGTGGATCAACGTAATCATAACACCACCGAAATTCTGCGTCTGATTTGCGATCCTTACATGCTATCATCCATCACCTGTCCATCGCCATGCATACCTAAGAGCAGCATTCTCCAGACCATCGTTCGTACCTAGACGCCACCAACGCCTCGCTTGAAACAAACATATTCGTCCATGATACCCAACGCGGAGTATCCTCAATGATCCTCAATCCTCACAGTTCCATCACACAAGAACGGAAACGTGTTGCGAAACCGACTTCCCAAACTCCAATTCCGCAAATCTCTCAAGTGCTCCATGAAAGCCGGGTTGATACTCAACGTCGCCTCTCCTTCTTCAAGACCACCATCTCCATCTCCAACCTGATCAGCCGGCCTCCCAGTCGGCGAGGAAGATGACGTTGATCGGCGCGCGTTTTCACCCGACATGCGTCTAGAAGCCCTAGGTCGACCAGGCGTACGCGTCAAAACAGTCTCATCTCCGTGCGGCCAGTTGAGCGACAAAGTGCAGGTGTACGGCACAAAGAAATCTGTAAAGTCGACCGGAGAGGTAGGATGTGAGAGATGGCGTCGCATATTCGGCCAAGGTAAATAGTCCACGAATGCCGCATGTTTTCTGCCCACCTGCTCCTCCACACACCTGGCCCATTCCGGCAGGGCGTCCCAGCTCTCGCGATCGCCGCATATCTGCCAACGACTGACGACGAACATGACGTACAGCACGGCGATGCGTTCGGGCAAGCGTGCCACGTCAGGAAATTTCGAGAGGACGTCAATGAGCATGGATGTGATGGGCTGGGTGGACTGGAGGCTTGTGAAATCGTGGGTTGCAGAGAAGAGGACCTCGGGCGGACCAGCGGCGGAGAGCAGGGTGGCGCCAGAGTGGATTCGTTGGCGCCGTTTGTGGGCGAAGTCGAGGAGCAGGGAGTCGAGTGGGCAGGTTGGTGGCCCGTTAAGGGGAAAGCGGACGTGGATCGGAGGGTGAAGGTCGGTTTGAGGGGAGGGGTACGGCTGGGCATTGTGAGGGGAATGGGATGGTTGGTGCTGTTGTTGCTGTTGGGTGGAGGACTCGAGGAGGAAGTTCAGGTTGTGGCGTTCTCCATTGGCAGGTTCGTAGGGTGAGTGGGAGGAGGGCGTAGGACGTTGTTGCAGCGTGTCGTAGTCGTTTTCGCTAGGAGTGGGATACTGAGGATTGTTGCTGGCGTGAGACGCGCTTTGTGACCATCTCCGGATCGCAGCCTCTTCGTTGGCGTAGGGAGAAATTGGTGCTGCAGATGCTGGAGCAGAGGTCGGGCTGTGATTGGAATGCGGCGAGCGCAAGTCGGGGTGGAGATGCTGCGACTGGTGATGCTGCTGCTGCTGTTGAGGCGGCTGCTGCGGTCCTTGCTGATGTTGTAGCTGTTGCTGCTGCTGTCCATACGTTGGCGCACCCACGGCCTCATGAACCGGCGGAAGCGGACTCCGCATATCCGCCAACCCACCACTCGACCCTCCCACAATCCCCGCCACAGCTCCCAGCCGTCTCCTCAACTCCTCACACTCCCTCCTGGCCTCATCCCTCTCCCTCACAACTTTCATCAACTCCTGGTACGGCTGCTGAGCTTCCAACTCCCGTATCCGTCCCTCCAATCCCTCAATCGTATTCTTCGTCCTCTCCCTTATTGCCCTTTGCGCTTCGCGATCATTGGCTCTCTTCTTCGCCAACTGATCAGGTGTCAAGTTGGCAACTCCTCGACTTCCCGGCTCGCCCGTGGCCCGACGTTTTCGGTTCGCCGAGGCATTTTGAGTCGGGGAGTGGGTGCTGCTTGTGAGTGCGGCGGCGGCGGTCGCGGCGTAGATCGTGGGAGAGGGAGCAGGGTAGGGCGCGTAGGTGGGCTGATGAGGAGCGGAGGTGGAAGGCGGGGGAGGTGGCTCGTTCATCGTTGTTGTTGACGAGCTGGGCAACTGGGGTCATCTATGAGTCGCGTCGAGGGATGGGTCAGAGTGTTTGCGAGTAATGTGCAGGATTGGATTTTTGGGGGCCGAAGATCTGCCCCCACTCGCGGAACAGAGTGGAGACGGATTCTTATTCCGAGCGCATTCATCTATGGAGATACCACAACCGTCTCACCTCCGACCTTCCTTCCTTCCCTCAGCAACGCAGAAAGAATCTCAACAACCAAGTGTCTTCCACGCTCCTTCACCATATCTCATCGACGCCGGCACACCTGCCTCATCCCCTCTTCTGTCCCTTGCACACAGCCTGCTTGTTGTTCCTCGGATCCACATTGCACGGATCGTTGCGGTGTTCGCAGGGCGAGTCCTGTTCAAGTCCGCACCGTCAGCATGGAAAAGTCATTTTCGACCCTGAGGTACTCACGCTGGCACATGGCAAGCTCGAACCACCAAAATCGCAGATGGCGGGTGGGCGGCCAATGTCTCTGCAGCTCTGAGATAGTGAATGTCGTCAGTACAGGTACAGGTGAGTGCAGTTGGGAGACGGGTGGGTGAAGGTAAGCAAGGTGAACGTACGCCAGCGGCGAGGACGGTCGAAACCACAGAGAGGATGAGAATGGAGACCTGAGAGATCTGCATGGTGCTTGACTTGTTTTGCTTTGACTGTTTTGTCTTGGTTGTGTTGCTTGTTTGCGGGAAGAAGGTGAGCTAGACCTGGAGATGGAAGAGATATTTGTATCTGCTGGCTGTTCCGGACAGCTTTGGTCTGACAGGAACCTGGCCAGCCAAGGGAGCTCTCGCTGACGAGTGCAGGATACAAGGACTGATCCGGCCACTCGCTACTCACGGAGTCCAGATGCAAGCATCACAGAGCATCCCAGCATCATATGTCAGCTTCAAGTTGGTTCGGAAAATGGCGGTGAATGCCTCGAAATTAGGGATGGCTAAGCCAACGTA